>JANIWQ010000094.1:0-41667 GCA_030555725.1 Pichia sp. yHMH446
AATTTATAAAAATTATTTGTATAAAAATTATATCTTCATAACAAGATATTGTGTTTTTTTATACTATGAATTTTTATAGATTTGTAGATACTTTTTTATTTCTATAAAAACTTTTTTTTTTTTTGGGGACACAAAAAAAAAAAAATTTTTCGACGAAAAAAAACCACCCCTAACACCCTAACCCCCACCATAATTAAACACGATTTTATAGGTAGTTTTGTAAGTGATAGAGACCACACCTCTTTTTTTTTATATACCTTTACAAACCCCTTTAAACAAATGGTATTGTTTGTTCCCTTTTCTGGGGCCCCAAAGAGAAAAAAGGGGGGGGGGGGGGGGTGCCTGGCACAGGGATCACGTGCGCACAGATCTTTGGCTGGCTGTGCGAAGAATGTGAGCAGCCCTGTTGAAGCCAACCGAGGTTTCCAGGTTCCATACCGGCACGTCGATCGACGCAGGGCCACTAGTGAGCGTCGCTCTTCAAGTGTCACGTGGGCCAAGCCTCTTTTTCTTGCCCCGCTCTTCCTCCCGGAACGGCGGGAACGACGCGAACGACGGGAACGACGGGAACGACGGGATCGTAAACGAGGCCCAAACCCCGGCACCGGCGCCCGCGCGCAGTGTTTCTGTAAGCGCGCTCCGGGAATTGCCGTTTCGGGCGCACCGCAGGTGCGACGCAACAGCTGCAAGCGGATCGGAGGAGAGCGAGCACAAGCTAGCTGTGTCGTTGTGACCGATTCTGCAAACCAGTTTGGCAACAGAGTTATCCCCGTTGCCCCACATCGACTCCTGTTTTCCTCCTGCTGCTCAAAGGATACGCTTCCTCCTGCACTTACAACAAGAAAAATAAAAAGAACAGCAACAACAAACTATCCCATGTTTTCCTCCTCTGCACGTGCTCAATTCCGTCTCGCTGCTATTCAGAGACATTTCTCAACATCTAATCCTACTTTTGGTAAGATTCAAGTCAAAAATCCAATTGTGGAGCTAGACGGTGATGAAATGACAAGAATTATCTGGTCTGATATCAAGAATAAGCTTATCCACCCTTATCTTGACATTGACCTAAAATACTACGATTTGTCAATTCAGTCAAGAGATGCAACTGATGATCAAATTACTGTCGACGCTGCAAATGCAATTAAAAAATATGGTGTTGGTGTCAAATGTGCAACAATTACCCCAGATGAAGCTAGAGTTAAGGAATTCGGGTTGAAGAAAATGTGGTTATCCCCAAATGGTACAATCAGAAACATTTTAGGTGGTACAGTTTTCAGAGAACCAATTGTGATTGGTTCAAACTCTGATAAAGCTTCAGGTGACATTGAAATCCCAAGATTGGTCCCTGGTTGGAAGAAACCAATCATCATTGGTAGACATGCTCATGCTGATCAATATAAGGCAACAGATTTTGTCGTTCTTGAAGCTGGTACTTTAGAAGTTACTTTTACCCCAAAAAATCCAAATAGTGAGAAAATTACTCGTAAAGTTTTCGAATATAAAGATTCTGGTGTTTCATTATCAATGTATAATACTGATGAATCAATTAGAGGTTTTGCTCATTCTTCTTTTAAAATGGCTTTAAATAGAAATGCTCCATTATTTTTATCAACTAAAAATACAATTTTAAAGAAATATGATGGTAGATTTAAAGATATTTTCCACGAAATTTATGAAACAACATATAAAGATCAATTCGAATCTCAAGGTTTAACTTATGAACATAGACTTATCGATGATATGGTTGCACAAATGTTAAAATCTCAAGGTGGATTTGTTTTAGCATTGAAAAATTATGATGGTGATGTTCAATCTGATATTGTCGCTCAAGGTTTTGGTTCATTAGGTTTAATGACTTCTGTTTTAATAACCCCTGATGGTAAAGCTTTTGAATCTGAAGCTGCTCATGGTACAGTTACAAGACATTATAGAAAATATCAACAAGGTGAGAAAACTTCAACAAATTCAATTGCTTCAATTTTTGCTTGGACTAGAGGTATTGCTCAAAGAGGTAAACTTGATAATACCCCTGAAGTTGTTGACTTTGCAAATACTTTAGAACAATGTGTTTTAGATACTGTCTCAAAAGATGGTATTATGACTAAAGATTTAGCTTTACTCGTTAATAAAAAAGAATTTGCTGATACTGAAGGTTTCCTCGATGCAGTTGCTGCAAGATTAGCAAAGACTATCAATGCCTAGTTTTTTTCTTGAAATGTTAGGCCTTTTGATCTTTTGATCTTTTGATTAGTGCTTAGATGATTATAAACTGAATTATACATTTAACCTCTAATCTATGCATATACCATTTATCCTTCTTTTTTTCTCTCTGTCCCTCTCTTCTTCCAATTGTATCTTTATAAATCATGTTTACGCTTTGAATAAACTAATGTTAATACATTTTATGAATTTTCAACTGTCTTAACTTCTTCTTTATTCAATTGAAACCAAATTCCATTCATTGCATAATACGTGCCAATCATCATCCCACAAAATTTTAAAAATGGTTTAGCAAGTACTCGATAAAAATATGTATGTGGATTCATTTCATTATTAGGATCTTCATAATACATTATTCTTTTTGGTTTAATCTCATTCATTGAAATTCGTCCATTATGAATCATCATTCGATTTTGAAATTGGAAATTGATGATTCTCACAACTTTATTATCCAATCTCATATTTCTCATATTTCTCATATTCATTAATTTTCCTTATATCAAATAATAGTATAATAAATTCTACATCTCTCTCCCTCTCCCTCTATTTCTTGTGATGATAATTTCTATCAAGGCGCGGTAAATCTTATCATTAAGATTTGACTTACTTTCAGTACTCTCTGATGTGTGTGAGGTATACCATTATATAAAAGGTTTATTTATTAACATTAATTGTTCGTTTGAATATCTTTTTTCAAGTATTCATACTCATGATTACTCAATTTATCGGATTCCACTTGATCATTGAAAATGGGTCCAAATGATTCTCTTAACTGTATTTGAAAAGTATTACTTGACGAATCAAAACCAGCCAGTCTATGTGGGCTATTGATCTTTGGCATAGGTGCATTGAGCTTCTTTGAAGTTAACCTTTTACTTCTAAGCTTACGATTTTGCAGTGGAGATCTACTAATGCCGGAATTTTTCCTTATTATAACACTACTATTGAAATTTCCGGAATCTTCAAAACTATCTTCTTCAATAGTTTTCATTAAAATGGGAGATTCACTCAAGTTTTTCAAAAAATTAATTTTCTGTGGTGTAGATTCTTGCTCATCACATTGCTTTATCTCATTTTCCAGTATAAGAGAAGATTCAACTTCACTCATCGAATCATTAGGTTTTTCATTATTGGTGTGAGTGCCAATCTCATTACTATTTGAATTTAAATTGATCCTCATCAATTTATTATTTATCGAACTAAGTCTATTTCCTTGTCGAATAAAAGGAGTTTCTAAATTGGGCTCTTCAACCATGGATATACCCCCACTGTTTCTCCTTTTTTTAGTGTTCCACGCAGATTTGTCTGAAATTTCAAATGATATTTCATCATTTAGCTGTTGTATACAAGTATTGATCAAATCATCAGATAATTGGAAACATCTCATTCTTGCCTGTTCAGCTGTTTGTATATTATTTGCAACATCCTCAATTACATATATAAAGTATGACAGTATATTTGGAATAACGTCCAATTTACCATCACCGTCATTCTCAGATATCCAAGTGTCAAACATAATCGATGATTCATAAAATACTTGCCTCTCAATGTTAATTTTAAGCGAATCAACTTGTTTCAAATAAAGCTCTTCATCAAAATCAGACCAAGTTTCTAGTTCTCTTAGCTTTTTCAAAAAAGATTCTGCTGTTTCTAAGAGTATAGTATCAAGTTCAGTCCTTTCATTGTATAAAGATTCAAGGGATAGTATATTTTTTTTAAGTCTATCAAGAAGAGTAAGTAAATTGTTCTTTAGCTCTTCTAGTCTTCCATCCAATTCAAATGCGTTTAGGCTTTTGTAAAAATCATCGATTTGCTTAGTATAAAGCAGCATCAATTTACGTTTAGCTACGATTTGAATTTTTTGATTCATTAAATAGTCACACTTTTCAATGTTTTTATTCAATCTTTCAATCATGATTCTCATTTGATCTTGCACTTGATTTCTCAATTCAATATATCTTGAGACTTCCCTTTGAACAGTAGTGTCCATCAAAGTTTCAAGCTCATGAATTCTTCTCTTTTGGTCTGATATTATTTTCATGTAAGAACCTACATGTTTCATGACTGTTGTTCTATTTCGCATCACTTTCGTCTTTATTTCTTTTGCTCTATTAGCAAACTTCAAAGCATTTAATGTTTCATCATAATGCCTTGAGCTCGGTGAAACACAAACAATCATTACTGTTTTGCAATTACCACCCAAAGAGAACTTCAATAGCCTTGTGAGCTTTGAGTCTCTGTATGGAACATGTTTGGATCTCCTCAAATCACATAAAGCATTGATACAGTTTCCCAATGCTAATAGGGACTTGTTGATATTAGCTCCTTCCGTTAACCTGGCACCTTTATTTTTGGTTGCAATGGCTCTTTCACTACCAGCAAGATCAATTATAGAAAGAACAGACTGGGTATTTTTCTCATATAGATCAGATACTACAGGATTTTGAGTTATGTAAACTTGCATCACCGCATGAGATCTAGAAGATGTCAAGTTAGCTTCAGTGGGAGATACAGTTCTGTTGAAATTTCCTTTTACAATGATATCCATGACTTCCTCAACATTTGTTGTTTGCAATTTTGTTAAATTCGATACTATGATTTCTCTATTTTCGTTTTCCAAGAGTGTCAACTTTTTGGAGGGTGTTTCTATGTTTAATAAATCTTTGATAGTTTCATTATAAATTTCCAAATAGCTAACCTCAACAGTGATATCTTTTTCTGTTTGATCCTCAATTCTTTTGAATAACTCTTTTAATGCTAAGAATACTATACCTGGTTGATCGGAGGTCCCAGTTATTGTGTATGTTTTCCCACAGCCTGTAGCACCATAAGCAAATATGGTTGAATTGAAACCGTCTAATACCGCTTCTATCGATGGCCTTGCTGTGCTTTCAAATACCTCGTTTTGTGTTGAGTCTTCATCAAAAAGTCTGTCAAATACAAATTTATGCTCCTTGTGACGTTTATTATGACTTCCAATACCACTAAAACTCCGTCGTCTATCACTTAGCCGTTCTGTAACATGGCGACTTTCTAAAGAAGGTTTTGGATCAAAAATCAACATTCGATCGTCAACCACATCAAGAATTTTTCGGATTGAAAACGGCCCATGTTTGGAACTGTTTTTCTGGATGTAATTACTATTTTGTTCATTTTTACTCTCTTTATCTTCTTCAAAATTCGCTTCACTAATGTCGTCAGTAAAATTAGAGGTACTCAGATCATCAATGTAGTCATCCTGTAAATATTGGGATTCTTCTCTTGTCAGCGGCCTTATCCGTACTGCCACTGATATTGAAGATTCTTTTGCTTTGGAAATATCTTCCATTCTCACTCAAAAGATTTAGCTGGTAAGTATTATAGATTCCAATTGTTTAGTAGTCCGTGAAATATTTGCGTGCTTTTAAGGTACGAGTTAACAGTTTTTGTTTACATCTAGAATTATACCTGGTTCTACGCGTCCCTGTCACTTAGGGGCAATGCCAGAATTTTCCTCCTATGACGAGCCTCCAGCTTTTCAGTACAGTTAGCATAAAGTCGGTTAGTATTGCTTCAAGCACAGTAAGGAGATTATAACAATTAAAGATCGTCTATAATAGAACAAGCCTATTGCAATGGCGCATATAAGATTTGCGTAACGTATTTACGCTTGTATCGTACAACACTTGCAACTGCTAAAGTGTTATGCTTGATGGATGTTGTGGCTAAATGATTTAACACAACATGATTAGGTATACTCAAAGCACCACCTGTATTAGCTTTGTCATTGTTGCTGTAGCTATTCAAAATGACATGCTCAAGATGAGGGGGTAATTGAGGTGGAATTAACCATTGCTGAGAATAGTTTCCCTTTCTTTCATTGTTGTCCAATGTGAGATAATATTCTTCCATCACTTTGGGATCAGTAAAGATGGATGGAATAGAAGTAATATATTCGGTACTATTCGCCGCACCACCTTCCTGATCGTCATAGTAACGAGTGTAACCATCTCCCATATCATCATCATCCTTTGTCAAACCTAACTTAGAATCCATAGTCCTCAGAGAAGCACGGGACTTGCTGTTTGTATCTCTATTCAAGTCATACTCAGTTGGAAATATTTCAAGATAGTTCACAAAGTGTCCAGAATGATCTGTAGCAGTTGGAATAAAGTTGGAGCATTTAACCTCGTTGTCAACAACAAACTTGAATCTATGCGTTCCAGGTGGTAAAGAAATTTGAACCTGAAAGGAACCATCTTTTGGATTTGGACCCGTCAAAGCAATCATTTTCCTCCATCCTGTAAATGTACCCATGACGAACACTTTTTCACCTCCTTCTGTCCATCTGAATGTCGTTGGAATCAAAACAGGAGGTTGTTGTAACTGTGGTTGCTGTTGTTCGTATTCTGAATCACCACTCAAACTTGGTTCTTTATCTAGAGAACGACAAGTGTCGTCGTCAAGAATTAACGATGACTTTCTTTTTCCCATTTCGTTCACGGATGAATTTGGCTGGTTGATGTTTTCGATGTGTTGCCCACTTTCCGTCACATCCATCATCAAAACATCTCTCTGCTGGTTCCCATAATCTGACATATTTGCTCTTGATGAGATTCTGTTAAAGCTCCCGCGTCAATTCGAAAGCTCGCCGTGGACACGTAAGATATGTTTTCCACTAGTTCCAACACAGCTAGGTGTCATGTATCTCAAAGCCGACTTCGCTACAACTTGCTGTCTCACGTTTCCTGGCTCATCCAAATCAGCGCGGTCGTTATCAAAAGCCCCAGTTTATCTCAACAATCGGAATCCATGACTCTTTTAATACTCAAATACACACTGAGCGGATACTATTGATTCACAAGAATGTCCTGTCCATCTCCTGATAAACAGATTGAGCAATTTGAGTCCACAAAGGCTTACTTAATCAATGCCTTGTCCGATTTTCCTCAATTACAAAAACCCAAAGTTCTGATCATTTGTGGTTCAGGATTAGGTGGTTTATCTGAATTGCTAAGTAAAGAAAAAGATCAGAAGTCTATAAGCTATGCAGATATCCCAGGGTTTGCTCAATCTCATGTCCCAGGTCATGCTGGGCAATTGGTTTTCGGGTTTTTTGGGTCCAATTCAGTACCTGTAATGTGTATGGTTGGTAGGTTCCACTATTATGAAGGTCATTCTTTTTTTACAAATACGCTTCCCATAAGAGTTGCGAAATTACTTGGTGCTGAATATTTGATTGTTACCAATGCAGCTGGTGGTGTTAATCCAGACTATAAAGCAGGTGATTTGATGGTAATTAATGATCATATCAACTTACCAGGTTTAGCTGGCCAACACCCATTGAGAGGATTGAATCTCGATAGTTTTGGTCCACGATTCTTACCTCTTTCCGACGCTTACGATTTTGATTTGAGATTGAAACTGTTTAAAACAGCTAAAAAATTGAACATCACCAGATCAATTCATGAGGGTACATACTTTTATGCATCAGGTCCTACATTTGAGAGTAGAGCAGAAAGTCGAATGCTGAGAATTATTGGAGCAGATGCTGTTGGTATGAGTACTGTTCCTGAAGTGATTGTTGCAAGACACTGTGGGATTAAAGTGTTGGGATTGAGTTTGATCACCAATGCAGTTCTGGCAGAGAAACCAGCGAGTGCCAAAGAGGTCTTTCTGGGAAATGATTTTTCAAAAGAGATTGTCGATCAAACTAAGGGAATGGCTAGCCATGATGAAGTATTGGAAAATGCAAATGCAGCCGCTGAAGATGTGAAAGTTTTAGTTGAAGAGTTTGTCAATTCATTGTAGTCGGGATTACATTTATGAACATGAGTTTAAATCTATAGAATTGAAGTATAATGAGTATACACATAAGTTAAGACTTTCTTCCAAAAGCAACAGCAGCTGCTGCAGATGCCCTACGATTCGTATCCAAGTTAACATCATCTTGAGAGGAAAATGTAGAGGGTCCATTTGAGGAGTCAGCTTGATTGGTAAATTTGGTTCCTAATCTTGCTGTATAAATCACATTAGATTTCTCATGTCTTATAGGAGATATAGGAGAGATAGGAGATATAGGGGACTTACTTTTGTTTTCGGCACTATCCTTTCTGAAACCCACTTTCATACCTTGTGTCAGCTCTTTCACGCTATTAATGAGACTATTGCTATGGCTACCACCACCATTGGTATCATTGGACTTTTGTTCCTTCTTAGGGGGTTCATGTTTACGTGTCAAGAACTCCTTTTGGTTTGATCCCGAAACAGACCGCAAACGAGTACCCAGTTTCGACCGGAATGATTGTTGGTGTGGTGATATTGAAGAACCTTGTGCCGAACCAGCAGCTTCAGGTTTTGTTAAATTTTTCATGTTTTGTGCTGCAATCTCCCTCTTATTGACAAGTTTCCGTGCTTTCAGTAACGAATTGATCCAAGATTCCGATTCATTGACTTTGAAACCAATTCTAACATTGGAGTTAATTCCACCTTTTATCAATCTACTTCTATCCCAAGCACTCAAAAAGATCAGCTTGTTTACATTTGTCAATTCCAAGATCAAATATCCGTCATGCATATCTTCATCAAACTCATAATCATACAGACTAACATTTTTGTTGGTTAATTTGATCTCTATGACTTTTTGGTAAAACTCTTGAGCTTGCATTTGAATGGCACTTTGTGGTTTATTCAGATGAAAAGTATCGTTTAATTCGTAGATAAATACTCTTGCAAAACTTGTTATTACCATAATACAGGATTTCAAATCTTTTTCTAAATCCCTCTGAGATTTTTGTATAATGTTTTCAAGTATTGAGTGATCAAGAGCTTCACCCTTTTGAGTGAATTGATTCACTTTATGACTTATTTCGCTTTTGTAAATATTGTCTAGTTTCAAAATAGTTTCTTGATACATTAATTTCGAAGTAATTACAACTGGAATTTTCTTATCAAGTAGTACAGGATTGATCATTTGTTTCTGTCGGTTCTGAAGTAACTGTTTATGTTGTGCAGCGGTACTATTAGCAGACTTCAGAGTTCTATTGTGTGTGAGTAGTGTTCCAATAGCTCCTGCTGCAGCAGCAGCGTCTGAAGAGGGAACACGGTGTTGTGGAAGTATCATATTTGCTTGTAGCTTTTGTTTTGGTATTGGCGAATAGCTGACATGATTTTTACCCTTCCTTGTTTGAATTGGTGCAGTCATAATATTCTTTTCAGTACTTGTTGGTCTCACAGACGTATTTTGAATGTGGTTAGGTGGTATTTCTGTGCTGCTTTGATCTAACCTAACTGGTTTTACTTTATTCAGATTTTTTGACTCAACAATATTTTTAGTATCGCTTTTAGTAATGTCTTTATCATTTTCAGTATTGATTATAACAGATTTGGACGATTCTCCATTGGTCAGAAGCGAAGTAAAGGATATCTGTGAGTTTCGATTCATTGTTTTCAAATTATGAGTAGTATTTGTAGTTTTATCTGACGGAGTTTTAGTCAATCTAGGTGCCACATTTGTAGCAGTGCTTGTTTGGGGAACAAGCGTATGTTTCAAATTTCCTTGTTTTACCGGAGAGTTAAAACCAAGTGTTGTCTCAACTTTAGGAGAGCTAGTTGGTGTTCTATTGACCGCACGTTTTGTATCTACCATTAAACCATTCAATTGAGCTGTTGTAGTTTGCACAGGTGAAGGTGCAGTATGAGGTCGATACAAGACTTTACCTTCAGTAATACGATTACTTACCTTATTCATCAATTGGTTATTGTTCTGTGCATTAATGATTTGCTTTTTTAAAGCACTCTTTTCATAGTCAACAGGACGAAGTTGAACATTGTTAGAGGGTTGAAAAGGTGCGACTGGATGAACAAAGGAGGAGAAATTGACATTGTGACTAGAAGCTACTTCTGATGGATTATAAGATTTAAGAGGTGGCACTTTACCCCAAATCAAGTTTCTTTTACTCCAATCAACGTGTTTAAACCAAGAGTATGTTGTAATTTTATCACCGCCTAGTCTCGCTTTTGGATCTTCTAACAATAGATCTTTGATTAAGCTGGTAACATAAGAAGGAATATAGTAATCTTGAGGGTCCGGGAATGAGTAGTCAAGGTCCACAATCCTTTCAAATGTTTGATACTCGTTTTTGGCTTTGAAAGGTGGCTTACCAACAATCATTTGGTATACAATACAACCAAGAGCCCAGTAATCACTACCATAACTTGATTGGTTATAGCGAAGCAATTCAGGAGATATATATTCGGCCGTCCCTACAAAGGACCCGCTTGACTCTAAGTTTTCAGTAGAGCTCGATAACTCATTATCTGGGTTCTCGTCGTTGATAAATTTTGCGGCACCAAAATCAGTGATCATTAAATTCCAGTTACTGTTCAGTAAAATATTTTCTGGCTTTAAGTCTCTATGTATTATTCCTCTGCTGTGTATGTATATGATAGTATCAATCAATTGAATCGTATAATATCTTGAGAGCTCTAAACTTAGTGAACCTAAATTGTGAATCAGAGTGAGTAATTCACCATTTGGAGCAAAGTCAATCACAAAATACAAACTTTTCGGATCTTGAAATGTATAATACAAAGTAACTATTCCTGGGTGTTTACCTAATATATTTAGAGTATTTTTTTCTATTGTGACATATTTTCTTTTCTTTTCTTTGTGGATATGTTGTTTATTCAATACTTTGATAGCATAAGTATTCATATTCTTTTTCGAAACCGCACGGTAAACCTTAGAATATGAACCTTCACCTATACATTCCAAAAACTGAAAGTCATCAACTGATCTCTTCTTTGTAGTTGTATCGGGTTCGTTCGGTGAAAGTGCTCCGGTGGTCATATCGGGTATTGAAACGGAATTTCCATTCATTTCAATTCAGTTAGAACCAATTTAATCACCTCTTACCACCTTGTTCACTTTTCAAGCCCAAAGGTGATGTGTAATTGGCTTAAATTTGCTAGTTTTGTATTGTACTGGTGTAAAAATAGAGTTGAACTTGAGCTCACGCAAATAAAGGGTATTTTGGCAGAGAATGGAGAATTAATTCATCGCGGGATCTCAACAATTGCTCCAAAAATATGGAGACTGAGAGCACAGAGATTTTATTATGTTTTCAAGTTACACCTAAAATACTAAAATAATTTACTAACACAGGTAATGTAAACAATCTTAACACTAGATAAATACGTTTATATTATATACAGGGTCAAAAAGCTAAAGCCATTTGACTTACTTCTTTTCTTCAGATTCAGGTTTTTCATCTTTTTCTTTTTTTTCATCTTTACTAGAGTTTTCAAGTTGATCTTTCTCATCAGCATCATCTGACTCGAGTTTTTTCTCTAAATATTTGTCAAATGCGTCGTTTCTGTTTGGAAATGGTCTTTTGCCAAGTAATTCAATCATATCCTCCCTAGTGATGACTTCTTTTTCAAGTAGCCTTTGTGCAACCTTTTCAACATCTTGACTCTTTTCAATCAATAAATTCTTACAACGCTTGTAGCATTCATCAACGATACGATGAATCTCTTCATCAATGGTTTTCGCAGTTTTGTCACTGAAAGGTTTCGTAAAATCATTACCTCTATCCATATCATAGCTAACGAGACCCACCTTAGGTGACAAACCACAACCCATAACCATTTTTTGTGCCATTGATGTAACCTTTTCAAAATCATCCGCTGCACCAGAAGTGACAGAATCAAAATGAAGTTCTTCAGAAACACGTCCACCTAATGTCATAGTCATTCTATCTAGTAATTTTTGTGTGGTGTAAAGGTAGATATCTGCTGGAAGGTATTGAGCATAACCCAAAGCTCCTTGTCCTCTTGGAACAATGGAAACCTTTAATAAAGGATCAGCATATTCAAGGTACCAACCACATATAGCATGCCCAGCTTCGTGATATGCAACAACTTTCTTTTCCTGTTCAGAAAGGAGTTTGGTTTTTTTCTCCAAACCACCAATAACTCTTTCGATTGCTTGTTCAAAATGTTTCAGTTTAACAAAATCTTCGTCTTTTCTTGCTGCAATCAATGCTGCTTCATTACAAACATTTGCAATATCAGCACCACTAAAACCAGGCGTCAATGTAGCTAGTCTACCTTTCAAATCTTCCAGATCTGTTTTTGGTGCCAACTTAATCTGCTTTAAATGGACTGCAAAAATATCTTTTCTACCTTCAAGCTCTGGGTTACCAATGTAAATTTTACGGTCAAATCTACCTGGCCTTAATAATGCAGGATCCAAAACATCAACTCTGTTGGTACCAGCAAACACAACAACATGATCGTCGGATTTAAAACCATCCATTTCAACCAAAAGTTGATTCAAAGTATTTTCACGTTCATCATTACCACCCATACCTCTACCTTTACCTCTAGACTTACCAATTGCATCGATTTCATCAACAAAAACAATTGATGGTGCATTTTCTCTAGCTGTCTTGAATAATTCACGAACACGAGAAGCACCAACACCAACGAACATTTCCACAAACTCAGAACCTGAAACAGAATAAAATGGTACACCTGCTTCACCTGCTGTAGCTTTTGCCAATAATGTTTTACCTGTACCTGGGGGACCATTTAAAATGGCACCTCTTGGAATTTTGGCACCAAGTTTTTCATATTTTTGAGGATGCTTCAAGAAATTGACAAACTCCATAATTTCCTCCTTAGCTTCATTACAACCGGCAACATCATTGAATGTGATCTTTACGTTTTCATCAGCATTGAATTTCTTGAAAGTTTTCTTTTGACCAAAAATCCCACCTCCAAGGCCTCCCCCACTTGATAACATCTTTTTTGTTGACCAGAAAATGAAACCAAATAGCAAAACAGTAGGCAAAATACCCCATAAACTTTTCCATATGTTAGTGGCATGTACATACATGACTGGAATACGTTTTTCTTCAGGAATGTTATAAGCATCTTGAGACTTCTTTAATTTTTCTTCGAATTTTTCCAAGGAACCAATAGTGAAATAATATTCAACTCTTGGATCATGAATAGGCTGGTTTTTACCAAAATCGTTTAAGAAAACTTGAACGTAGTCGTTATTAACAACAACCAATCTTTCAACGAAACCTTTACTAAGTAATGACGTTTCAAACTCTTGATAAGTAATCTCTTTGTCAAAATTATCAGAATTCAAAGTATACAAAATTAAAATACCGGCAATAATGTACAACATCAAGGTATCCAACCTGAATTGCATTTCAAGAAATTTTGAGTTTTCGTCACTCTTTGATTGACGACTTCTGAATTCAAAAGGTTTGTGTTTCTTATTATCATCACCAGATTCGATCTCAAATTTGATTCCAAAAGGTTTATCTTCCTTTTTATCGTTTTTCTTTTTATTAACAGCTTCTTTGTCTTCATCTTTGGGATTGAAAACTGGATCTTCTTCATCATTTAGTCTCAATTGTTTATGCATATGATAATGCATTAAAGCTTGATGAAACTTCTGAACATTTTCCACTTTTTCTCCAGGTTGTGATGCCTCAGGATCTCTTAAAATTGTGGATATCACTTTACTTGCACTTGGTGAAACCATTCCACCCATTTGGTATTTCTCAAAAAGTTCAATGATAGCTTTATTTTGAGATTTCGTTTGATCTTTCCATATAGCCTTTAATTGAATCAATATCTCCTGAGCTTCTTCATCACTAAGTTCCCTTTGACCGTTAGAATTGAATTTATTATGTGAATTATTTGAATTAAATCTGCGGGATTTGAAACCAAATTGCGTATTTTTGATATATGGTGAACATATGTAAATATTTCTATGTGTCGATATTTGACGAAGGTTTACATACAAAGATCTTTGTAGGACCTTCGATGATAACAACCTCCCTGCTCCTCTTAACGGTAGCATTTTGTAATGAAGATTGCCAAAGGATGTTACGTTATGCTGGGTAGTATCGTACCTCACTTTTTATTTTCTCTTCATTTGCCCTCGACTTGAAGAAAAGGTAGCTCTAGCTGATATTACATGCGAACTTTATTTGAAAATCCAAATAGCGAAATAAATTCATTCATTTTAATCTATTCCTTCTAATAAACAATATGAAAAAAATACATAAGGGGGGAGTAGTAATATTATGTTCTAAACAGTGGAAACAATGTTGGCAGCATTGTTCAAAACTTCAACCATCTTCTTACATTCTTTTCTACGAGCAATGGTAAAGTCATTCTCCTTAACCAAATCTTCAATATTCTTATCAGCATAAAGTTTTTCAAGAAGAACTTTTTGAATATTGGAGCGGCTTGCTTGAATCAATTTCAGCATAATAGCTTTCGGCACAATATCTGCAACAGTACGTTGTACAATACTGAAATAACTTGAAATCAAAAGTTTGATGACTTCAGTTTCAACTGTTTCCTTATCACTCATACCACCAGTAGCTTTCAAAATTGCAGGTGGTGCTTCCATAGCTGCTAGTTTCTTCTTATTACGAGTACTGAAGAATCCAGAAAAAAAACCAGATTTGTCATCTTCGGTTGGAACAGCATTAGCTGCATTTGTTGAAGAAGATGAAGAAGCAGAATTCTTCAATGGTTTACCAGTTTTAGGATCCACTTGAACTGCTGGAGCTGGATGCATCTTCTCATTAACAATCGCAACAGCTTCTGTACCTTTGAGTAAATCTGGATGCGCTGTATTGATATAGCACTCTTCAGAATGGATTATGTCACTGACAAATGTATTAGTTGGTACCATTATTTCACGTAGATAATGTGTGAAAACAGTAGCAATACGTTCTTTCAGAACAGGAAATCTAGTAAATTGAGGTTGAGCCAAAATTTGTGATAAAATTCTAACCAACTCATCAAAAACTAGGGAAATACAACGTAATGAAGGGTCTTCAAACCGTTTTATCTGTTGCTTTACCAAAACTTCAAACGCTGCAGTACCAACAAAGAGAGATGGAGATGAACCTGAAGAATTATACATGATAGTTCTGATATCAGCATCTTTGATTCTGTCAAAAGGATCTAGTGCGTAAACACCATTTTTGAAAATCTCATGAAAAACAAAGCTGATACGAGCACCACCACTCAACTCATTGGAAGATATATCCTTTGTTTGACCATCCAAGACACCATTATAATCATTGCAAAAATCAGTGATTACGTTTAGAACAACAGATGATGGCAATTCTGCAGTTTCTGGACCCAACGAAGCCAATTCGTCTTGATATTTCTTGAGTGCTGTTTCAATTTTTGCCTTTATCTCTGGTAAAGTAGCTCTGATATGGCTCAATAGAATATTGTTTAACTTTTTTGCCAAATATGGTGTACCACAAAACTGTGCCTTTGAAGAATAGGATGGATGATTTTCGAAAAACTTTCTTTCATCCTCTAATGCTGCCCTAATTGTTTTATGATTTTCAATATCCTTTTGACCTCTATTGATGACAGGAACGTAACCTGATCTCAAAGGAATAACTCTACCTGCTAAAATATCAATAACATCTGTTCCTTCATCCATTAAATCAACCTTGGTCAAAACACCAATTGTTCTCAAACCTTCAGGATCGACTTCCCTTGCCAATTTGAGACCATCTGAATTGGCTAAATCTTGATTCGCTGCGTTGACAGCCAAAATGATGGCATTTGGCTTGGAAATGAATTTCATAATCATATCTCTAATCTGCTTTTCAATATCCACAGGTTGATCACCAACAGGGACTTTAGTCAAACCTGGTAGATCGACAAGAGTCAAAGTCAAAACATGTGGAGAATAAATTCTTAAGTTGATAGGAACAGGAGAGATACCTGCATTTTTACCCGCAGTGGTATCAGTTGCCTTGATGATTTCTTGACGAATTTCATCAAAATTGTAGAATTTCTTGTCAGGTAAATGTAGGAACTCACCCCATTCGTCAGCATTGTTTTCAGTTTTTGTCCCCTTTTCATCGTGTGTTTGCAAATTCAATAAATCTGCGGATTGTTTGTGCGATTTAGGTCTTCTGTTTATCAACTGCAAAATCAAAGGTCTTCTGGTAACAATACCAGTACCTCTTGGCAAAAATTCTCTACCAACAATGTTCTCCAAAACCGATGACTTACCCGAGGACTGGGAACCCACAACAGTGATTTGTGGCAAGTCAATTGGGGAGGACGAGCCGGCGCCAAAAGGCGCTAACGCGTCCTGAAGCTTGTTGATGGTTTGAATGAGAGACTCGTCCATTATGTGCTTGTAGTAGTTGTTGTGTGCTGCAGTTACCCTAGCGGTGTGGACAAGTAAAGAGTGGCTGGCCTGTTGGTGATTGATTGTAAAGGACCAGGACCAGGACCAGGACCAAACACAGAACCGAGGCTGAGTCGCCACCGTGAGGCGCGCTCCACGACACGCGCTGTGTTGCGTCCCGTGGAAACAGACGCAGTGGGTTTCGGACATTACACAAGCATTATAGGTATTATACAATCAGAAAGGTGCAGACAGAGGCAGTACTATGGACTGCTAGCGGGGTTTTATGCGGTCCCTGTGGCTAGTTGTCCACCACCTCTTTCAACTTCCACTCGGTACTGTCCAACGGACACGAATTCCTGGTTTTGATCCAGGTGGAAATGCAGTGCAGATGGAAACTGTGGTTACAGTTACCAACAGCTCTTGAGCACTTGACAGTCTCTCCAGCAGAGCTGTCCATCTTGTCTTGGCACTCGATACATGGCTCCATCAAGTGATTACGGCAAATTGCACATGTTTCGTTGGTCTGATCCCACGACCAGAAGGCAACAGCTGTCCATTTTTTAATTTCAAATCTTTTCTTCTTAGGCTTTTCTACTTGTTCCCTGGATTGTTCTACCGCCGAATTGGTCTCCTCTATATCCATCGCCTCTGACATGGGGAAAATGCGCTGTGTACTTCTGTGTGAGGAGTTAAATCAGTGATTAAGCAAGTCTGAAGGTATACCTTGACCAAAAAGTTTTGGTGAAGTTTTATGTGCGACTCGTATTTTTAAAAATCATGTACTGGTTAGACCAATTTTGATTGATTTATCATCTGTTAATCAACAATCCAATAAGAACATGTCTGCCGAAAGTGAGATATCAGCATTATATCCTCCTCCACCTCCTTATTACAAACTTTTCACTCAAGAAAATGTTGCAAAATTTAGACAGCTAAAAGAATCCGGAGTTAGTGATGATGAGATTCGTGAGATGGCTGATTTGAAGTTTTTAGTACCCCCAATTCAACCAGATAAGGAACAGTATAGAAGTTTTGGTGATCTTTGGTGGTTTGAAGATAAACAAGTAGGTCTAAAGGAAAGTGGAGTTGAACAGATATTTGGTGATTCAACACCGAAAACTGAAAATGAATCGAATGCTGACGAAGAAGAGCTCTTTTCTCAATTTCGAATAGATGAGTTGAAGAAAATGACAAAGTCCCTATTAATGAACTTTTTAGACCTTGTAGGTATTATGGCAAACAATCCTCCTCTTGCTGGCAAGAAAATTGATCACATAAGGACTATCTTAATCAATATACATTATTTGTTAAACTCATATAGACCTCATCAAAGTCGAGAAGCCCTTATATTGAGTATGCAACAAGAATTAGATGAAAGAAACGAAGAAATTAGTAATATAAATGAAACATGCAGTAAAATCGAGTCAAAACTTGATCTCATCGTTGATAAACTTCGAAAGATTTCTAATAAAAACGAATGTATTGAAGACTCAAGTATCAGATCGAAACATGAAAGCGACAAAATTGATGATTATCGAAAAGAAGCTCTTGCAAACATATTAGATTAGATCTCTATAATGTAGTATTGTTTATATAATAAGTTTACACAAAAGAACTGTTACCGTCAATTCATATTTACAAGAGTAACAGTGATCCTACTTTTCGATTCCTTTAGCGTATCCATTATAGATACCACCGAATTGAATAGATTCAGATTGATTATTTTCGTACAAGTATCCTTCAACTGCCGTCCTATAATCCTGTTCATCTTCAATACTCCAGTTTTCCTCAACACCAACAATAGGTAATTGTTTTATCAATCCATTTCCAACAAAGCAACGTTCTAAAAAGTTCCTGTCAAGTGGATCATACGAGCCATCCGGTCTCATAGATGATACTATGAAAGTTCTTGACCTAGGAATATACTTTTCTTCGCCTTCAACGTCACGTTCTGCAAAAAATCTATACTCTTTATCAGGAACCAAACCTTCCGCATTTCTAGTCCTCCCCATAATCATAGCAAGAGTATATTCAGATTTAATAGCTTCAAGACCCAGTATAAAAATGGTATCAAGATTTCTCAATGTCAAACCTAGAAGCGAAGAAACGTTTATCAGCAAAAGCTCATCTGCACAAACTTCTTTCCCATTCATTTGATTGAACCTATCAAAATCTTTTAAGATATCAAAAACTCTGACTTGAAAATTCGTTTTAGTCCTTAATATTTCAGCAACCATTGCTGAATTCAGTTCATCAGCATGCACAACTAGAGATGGCTTTGATCTTGGTAACCACAAGCTCATTCCTTTCGTCTTCAAAAGTTTCCCTAATCCCGCACACAATATTTCTAACTCACCTTTCTTAACCGCTAAAGGAACATTGGTCCATTTTGTATTTCTATGTTTCTTGTAAAACATGGGATTACCGTATGGCATTCTATAAAGTGTATCTAACCATTCGTTTGGGGTTGACCCATATTGAAATGACTTCATGTCGTAAAGTGAGACTTTAAGCTTATTGGATTTCTTGTCTTCCACAACTTCAGGCAACACCATCACTGAAGAAACAGCTGCTTTAGATCCAACATACTTGTAATGTGGGATGTCTTCTTCTTCACCAAATAGACCTATACGAGCAAACTTGTGCCAGTCAATCCATTTAGTATATTCTTTAACTTGACTGATAAGACTATCAGTTGTGGATTCATCAGTTATTAAAACAATTTGAGGATGGGGTTCATTATGACTACGATTATAGTCTTGTAATTTCAATACGTAGTCCATTAGTTTGACTATAGGCAACTGTTTTGGTGTTTCAAGTAATAAAGTTTCATCAAGCATCGAATTAAAATCGTCTACACCAATAAACGATAATGAGTTAATCTTGACAAAATCCATACCTTTACTACTTAATATATCAAGTAGTCTTTGAGGGGTTGTAACTAGTATATGCGGGTACTCATAATCCGTTAAATCGTCTTCTTGCTGTAGCTCTTCTTCGGGGCTACCTCGGAAAAGAAATTGTGCAACATTTCTATAATCAAACTTCTTATTTGAGCTCATGCACCTCATGATATCCATAATCATATTTTTGTATTGTAATACCAATGTATTAGACTTTACGATGATAAGAGAATTGATACCCTTTCCTCTATTTCGAGAACGACGCAACGTAAGAGCTGATATCAACAAGGACAAAGATTTTCCTGATCCTGAAGGGCCCTTAGCAATTGTACTTGCATAGGCACTCATCAATGCAAAATATCTCTTTTGAAAAGGTGTCAGATCCAGTTTCTTTTCAGACTCAGTAATGTTTTGCTGTAGATATCGTAGAACAGAAACTCGAAGGTTATAGTTTGGTATCACATCTTTCCATAATATATCTTTGTTATAATCAACCTTAATCCTTTCTGAAATGCTCTTTTTATGTTTCTTATTGTATGATTCTATTACATCCATATTTTTTTGTACATATGCTTCTAATGTGCCAGTCAATCCTTTTTCAACTTTATGATACGATTTTCTGAATTTATTTCTCCAATATTTTGGTCCCAGAGGTGGTATGTAATCAGAGTTACGCATTTCTGTATTCGTCTTCTGATATTGCTCTAAACTCGATTTCTTTTTATATGCAGTGCTATCATTATCCATTGAATTATCATTTTCTTCTTCAGATAATATTTCCTCCAATAATTTTTCATCACTGGGAAGTTTGGAAGACAAACAACGATTACTTGGTAAGTTGAAATGTTTCAGTATTGATCTGAGATTCGGCCTTACAACATAACTCATTCTTTGCCTTGCTTACTTTAGCCCGGTTTATTTTATGTATATTACGAAAAATAATTAAGTATAAAATTTGAGGTGTTGATCTGATAGTCCCGGAAAAAATAGCACAGCCGAGTCTAGTGTGACAAACGACTGAAAAAATTAACCTTACAAATACAGCAACCTGTTACTATGTTATCTTCGCTTTCACTTGCTTTCTGATTGCTTGAATAGTTAAAAAAGGTTAAATGTTAAGATTGATTTCAAGAAGAAGTTTAATTCCGGTTACCAAACATAAGGGTTTACCAAGATATTTGAACACATCTTCTATTTTGCGTTCAAATGAAGAAACCCCATCTGGGCATTCACATAATGGTGTTCCTTGCGGTGGTCACAGTCACTCTCATCAGCATCAACACTCTCACAATGGGGTTCCTTGTACAGGTCATAGCCATTCTCATAGCCCGGGTTCTAGTGGTCAGCCAATGAAAATGGATAAACCTATGCTTATGTTGGCTTTTACTTGTAAGAGATGTGACACTAGATCATCTCATGTCGTTTCCAAGCAAGCTTATGAAGATGGTACAGTGCTGGTTCAATGCCCAGGTTGCAAATCTAGACACTTAGTTGCGGATCATTTGAAAATATTCTCGGACAACAGAATAACTTTGGAAGATATCATGAAAGCACAAGGCGAGTCTGTTACCAATGATACATCCGATTTAGTTTTTGAGGATATTCCTGACTCTTTGAAGAAGCTGATTGGTCATCATGCAAAGGACGCTCCTGCCGAGTATCGAAAGCAAGAAGATTCTAGTGCTCCCTTGAAACTCAAAGGAGAAAGTGAAAAACCCTAGAGTTTCAGCTCAACGGCGAGGCAACCATCATGTTTTTCTGACTTGTACATAGCTTTATATAAAGAACAGAATTACTGACGAGCTTTTATGTTTTCTACAAACATTACTATTGCTATCTATCATGAGATTTTCTTCAGTAACAACACCTAGTGTATGTGGTAACTATCAGAAAGGCGAAAGCACAAATCAGTGTAGCTGGCTTGCTTCAACTTGTTTTGATGACCAATTGCAATTATTTTGGTTTACAACACATATTGTTACTTTAATCGGATGTATTCTTCACGGATTTAGCCTTTTTATCCCTGAAAAGAGATTCTTGATATTAATCCCTTGGTATCAGATTTCAAACTACAGTTGTGTTTTAACCTATTCAGTGGTTGTTTACAAGAGATACTTTTGTGAGAGCAGGACCGAGGAACCAGAACAGCGAGGAACCATGTTGATTAGCTACATATCAAGAACAGAAAACTTTCAGCTCATTATAACAGCATTTCTTTGGGCTTTCAGTAAAAACTCTTCATTAAAGCTAATTCCATTCTTTATCTATTCTTTTCTTAATTTGTCATGTTTTTTTGTTTTTGAAGCGTATCCTGAAACATCATTGTCATGTGCTATAGCACCTTTGGTTTGTTACCTCATAGACCCACTGATGGTTTTTGCTGCTTTTGTTGAACTCTCTATCGTATGCATTTTAACAAAAGAGGCTCTAGTTGAAGGGAGATATTACACATTATTTCTATATACATTCATATGGTGCTTAAAATTAGAGAATTCTGAAGCTAGTCGAGTTGCATTATATAAGTGTGTGAATTTCATTGATGATATCATGCATAACAATTTCATTCCTGACAGGATAAAGTCTGAATGGAAAGTACTCAAGAAATACCAGCTACTCTCGGCTAATTTCAATATTCCACAAAAAGCAGACCAGTCTAAAACATTATAAAGTTACTTCAGCAATTGGTTATTTCTTTTTTCAAATCCTGTAATTTTTCGTACCCCTCTGTGTATTGCCAAGTTGCATTACCTTTGGATATAAGACCTCGAATGGCACTTTTGGCTTTAAATTTCCAATCTTTGCAGATTACATCGCCTGCACCGTGCCTTCCCTCGAGTTCACCAAAGTTTTCATATGCAGATACTAGTTCTTCGCAAGCTTCAACAGCAGAATTCCACACCGATTCATTTGTTTGTAACTCTGGATTATTTGTAACAGCTCTATAAGCCTTTTCGTAATCTTCAAGAGCAAGCCAAGGTCGTTTCCTCCACAAATCAACTTTGGCTACTATTCTCCAAATTCTAGAGTCGTGAAGTAGCACTGATGGTAACATGTTGCACACGAAGTCAATGCACGTTTTTTGAAAATACCTATGACTTTTCTCTTCATCAAAAGGTTCAGAAACTAATAATTCTACTAATTTCTCAACTATAGGAAAATCAATGGATGCCTCATTTTGATCCAATTCTTTCTTGCGATTAAGTAGTATTATGGAAGCATACAGAACTTCATCCCACTTCCCAAGCTTAACTGCAACAAGCATATAATTTTCCCAAATCTTCCATGATTTTTTAGCCGAATCTCCGGAGTTAACAGATTTCTGTAATGCGTTAAAAGCTTCTGGAAGTTTATTCAACTTCAACAACGCAGAAGCAAGATTCGACCATGCGTATGAATTTGTATCATCCAACGAGACACATCTCGTGAATGCTTCTGCAGCCAGCTCCATATTACCAATTTCAAGACCCATACATCCATAAAAAAACCAATTCTGAAAGTTAATTGGATTTGCTGAAAGACAGTCATACATATGATTGATAGCGGTTTGTATATCTCTTTGAAGCCCTGAAGAAGCTGGGGGGTTGTAATAATATTTAGACAAACTTCTTTTTGCATTAGCATACCTCCCAAGATTCCAAGCTTTATGCCATAAGTCAGGATTTCCGGTAATATCACCCATAACGCTCCATGATCTGGCATCATTGGGGTCTATCTTTAACGCCTTTTCAATGAGCTCAACTGCTCTTGTTTCATCTCCACTAGATGCATGACATAAAGCGGCATCTGTCCACTTCTCAAGTCTTTCATAAATCTCTAAAGCACTTTTCAAAGAACCTAATTCCATTAATTTCTCGGCCAACTTGGCATCCATAGACCATTTAGGCATTAGCGGAATCTGGAAGAGATATCTTAATCTCACTGAATTCGTCAACGGCTTTGAAATATCAGTTGAGTTCCGAAATTCCTCGGGAAATTTGATTTCATCTTCAGTTTTAGGGAATAATCTTGCTGTTTTATCATTGTTAACGCCTAGCTCTTCAACAAGAGAATATAACTGTAAAACACCCCGTTCAACTGTACGTGATCTAGCAGTTTCTAATAAAGATCTGTACCATAAGGCTCTCCCAAAAATAAGCCAGTTAACAGAATTAACTTCAGAAAAAATTGTTCTTTGAATTACAGCAATTAACTCCTCATTAACAAGTGCATTACCCATTGGTGTATTATTCAAGATTGTTTGCATTCTTAAGAGTAACTGGGCATGATCCAGGTTTGCAAGACTTGGCTGGTGGTTTGGATCAAGTGCGGCTAGTTCGGAGGGTATATCTGTCTCTTTCATAGCTATCGGTAACAATTTTCTTGATAGGGAATTACTTGATGACTCAAAACTTGTAGCCTCAGAAAAGTCAATTTTGATCCTCTTAGCTCCAGTAATGTCATCATCTTCATCGTCAAGTGTTTTGAACAGCTCATCATCACCAATAGAGTCGTATTGAGGCCTTTCCAAAAATAGATCATCGTTTAATTTCACATCTAATGGATTGAATGCTTTCTCTGTCTGCTCGGCACGCAATAAAGAGTCTTTCGATTTTGCCAATAAAGTCAAAGTAGCAGTAGATTTTTGTTGAAACTGCGTTAGTTTTGCTTTGCAACCAGTGAGAACCAATGACATACCTGATACTTTATTGGCATTGAGAATTGACTCTAGTGTTTGTAGCTCCAAATCACCCGTTAAAGAAACATTGGATAACTCGAGGTAATAAGTTATCAACAGAATTTGATTTACCTCGGAGTTTACACGATTCTTGTCAACTAACGCATTCACAACTTTGTTACTTAATAAGTTGAGAGAAAGTGAAATTAAAGCTGGGGAAATCTCAGATAGTAACGCTTGCTGAACCTGTAATACACGTGCTCTGTGCCAACATATGGATGCGGAAATAAAATTGTTTGGATCATCCATGTTAAGCAAAGTAGGATCAAATGAGTTTTGAACAATCTCATCAGATGTTAAAAGCGAAGTTTCCCTATCTAGCATTGAAATTTTGGTATTTTGTAACTTTTCAAAAATCAACAAAGAAAATGCCAAAAAAAGCGGTGTGTCAGCCAAATGATAAGGTGCATAACCATTGACGTTAAGAAGTGCTAAAGTCTCAGTTTGCAGCTTCACTTTGAACAGGTTGTCTTTTTCAGTTTGTTGGTAAAACAGCTGGAGAAACCCTAGCTCTGAATCAGTTGACTCAAATGAAAGTTTTGGACCTGAAAAATTCAACACAACAAAAAATTGAAGAAATAATACAGCAACGAGCAACATATATGATATCTTAACTTCTTTTGGGTCGTCAAGTTCAGCAAGACTGGTCTCTAACTCGGAAACAGCAGCTTTAAGAAAGTCTAGAACATTAACATTTTCGTCTTCAATATATGACTGTGCTAATCTGATCAAACGTTTGTTCTTGAAGAACACCGATTGCAGAGTCTCATTCCCTAAGACTTGAAAGTAGTGACCATTGATTAACGAAATAAATGCAGATTTTAAATTTTCATCAATAATTTGCTCCTCTATTCCTAATCCTAACTTTGCATTTTGAAGCAAAAGACTCACATGCAATTCTTTCAAAGACATGGTTTGTTTCTCTTTGAAATTTCGTTCTACCACCTTTCTGAAGAAGAACTGCTGAATTTTTCACAAAAAAAAAAATAAATTCCAAACAGCTATCAACAGATTTTTCAAAGTCACGTGTCTTTCCACTTAATCTAACAGAAGTCTACAAATCATTGATACACAGTAAACTATTCAAATTTATGGGCTTTCAAACGTTCAGTGTCCTTCACCAGATATGGAAACCACCAAATAACTGGCCAAATGGTGCAAAAATGCCACATTGCATGTGCGTCTATAAGTTCAAATATTGGAGGGAAATCAAACAATTCAAATGACATACCAAATATGACACTGAAAACTAATGCAATCGGTGTTAATGTCCAACTGTAGTTTGGATTCTTCAAATTCTCTATGAAAGATGCCTTGGGATCTCTTATACTGCGGAATTGCTTCCAAGAAAGATATACCCATAGGATATTTTGTAATAAACCAACAGTGACATTAGCTTGCATGTTATATGAGTAATCCCAATCGTTTAACAAATAGCAAACATGTGAAACGTACATTATAACACAGACTAGTCCAAGGATTTGTCTCTTGAGCGTATTTTCGATTGTGTATAAGTGCCAAAATCTCATACAAACAGCATGAAGACCTGTAAGCACAGTCATACCTGCAAAAAAGTAGTCAAGTCTTTCTCTATCCCAGGTGTCTTTCAGATGAAATATAGTGGAAAAAAACCAAGCACACATGGATACAATTGAAACAAGTAAATAACACCAATAGAGATTAACAAATTCTTCATTACCTCGCTTCTTTTCCACAATATAATGCTTCCAAATTAGCTTGAAACCTATGTAATTTGGAATAAAATTTCCGATACTGAAAATTGTGCTAAAAAATTCCTGGATACCAAAAATCCTTACAAACGGCCATTTCCCATGAAACTGATAAATCTCAAGACCTTGGTTGACCCTCTCTTGTGTTACTAACCTTTGACATTGGTAATCACAATTCGAAGAGCAATCCCATCCGAAAACACGAAAATAAAATGGAAGTGGGGTTTTATCAAAAGTGTTTAGCAAATCCTTGTTCTTCAAAAGAGCAAGATATCGTTCTTCCGTAATGTCTGGATATTTTTCTTTCAAGCTGCAAGTTAGTGTCTCGCAATACTTGACACAGCTTTGAAATTCAGGTAAATCATCACCAAGAGAAGCATGGACAACTTTCGAAAATAATAGAAACACACTAAATTTCAAGAGTTGCTTGTAGGGCAGCATTTTTTGGTTTGTTCTCATCTATTTTACCAAACTTCGTTATGGAAACGTACGTGGGTGAAAACTGAACTGCTTCACTGTCGCGTCTTCTAAATGTAAGTTTAGGTCTTGAGGATGATGATGGTCAAGGGAAAGATCCCGCCTATCAACTTTACTTCATTCAAGGCTTATTTTTTTTCGATAATGTCCCGACATCAGCTTGATTTAATTGTTTGTTTGCGTCTACCTGGAAGATCGATTGGCAAACTATGTCCGAAATGTGATGGTCGCTGTCCTACATGTGACTCTTTTGTGAATTCACATCGAGTGGTTCATGTTTGCGATGAATGTTCTTTTGGTTCATTAGCAGACACATGCATTATTTGTGGAAACAATGCCAAACCTGGCGAAACTATGCATGACGCATTTTACTGTAAACAGTGTTGTTTACTAGAGAGGGATCGAGATGGGTGTCCTCGTGTAACAAATG
This sequence comes from Pichia sp. yHMH446, assembly GCA_030555725.1. NCBI lineage: Eukaryota > Fungi > Ascomycota > Pichiomycetes > Pichiales > Pichiaceae > Pichia > Pichia sp. yHMH446. The sequence goes on from JANIWQ010000094.1 coordinate 26,663, forward strand.
TTGGAACTACAAAATCGGATAATTACTACCAACAAAGGAAAAAATAATGAAATACACAAGTGCAGTTTCTATATTATTCATGTTGATTCGAGTGCTTGCATTGGTTATTGCCATCAATAACATTTTGTATCTTTTCAATGCACTCTGTTACTAGTGAAATCGCCTGCAATTTACACTTTTCATACCACATCCATTCCAATTTTACTGCCATAATCTTGATTGTATATAACAGCTCGTCTCTTGTTTTCTTTTGTAATGGCATTGTGATTTTAAGATTCTGAATTGCATAAAGATGCGAGAGTAGTGTTGAGTGTTTATATCCTGGCTGATATTGGTATAAATTGTTAAAATCACTCAATTTAATCTGATAATTGTCATATTTCAAATGTTTCAGCTGAAGGGAACTTTCACATTTTGCATCAGTTTCCCTGTTCTCAGGAGAAGAACATGTTGTTTTGCTTCGCATTCTTGAATTCTCATCATTGAAAGAGGTTATATCTTTATCATGAAGCTCTTTATTGTATCCATTATTTCTTTTAGTTGAAATTTCTGTGAATTTAGAGTAATCCAAGTCTGCAGAAGAAGGATGCAATGCAACTCTGAAATCAAGTGCTTTCTTTGCAAACTTCATATTATGTAACGCGTTCATGGTGTTGATGCTGTGAATCCAACTTGATAATTCTTGAAAAGATGAGACCATATATAAGTTCTTCGATTTTTTATCATAGATATAAAATGTATGATTGAGCTCCTTTTTATCAGAATTGATATTTTCAGGTTTATCTGCTTGGAATAACGGATCCGCTCGTTTGGTATGCTGCTGGGTTCTGGATGTTGCATCAGCTATAATATTATCAAATGATTTATTAACAACTTTGTCATACTCCAAATTCTGAAATTTACGAGTTGCAAAAGATTCCAACCCTAATACCAAAGACGGTTTTGAAGGCTTTACTGCATCGTTTTTTTCACATTTGAAGTATGAGAATGGAAAGCTAGAACTTTCATATGAACCAAATTTTGTCTCCATTAACTCCTTGTTTCTGAATTCTTTGAACATTCCATGCTTTGGTGATGTTGGTTCTATGATGATTGTTTTCTTTGAGTCAGATGAAAGTGTTTGGATAGATTTCATTCGAAAAGAGCTTATATCATCAAATAAAAACATACCCAATGGTGTCAGTATTGTGAAGTAAGGCTTCCAAGTCAACCTTTTTTTATTATTGAATATTTCTGGATCGGTTGTCAAGGCATCTGTGGTTTTCGGTAGAGGTGCAGGAACAGGAATCGAAGTGGCTGCTGCATCCAAAACTGCTTCTTGTCTGTAAAGAACCCCTACTTTTACTACTCTCACAAGATAAAATTCTTTTCCATTACCATGATTGAGATGTAGTGTTTCTGCATCATTAGTAAGCAAAAATGATCCATTCACCTTTTCAATTTTAAAAACGTAGTCAACAACATCATTTTTCAAATTGTTATAAATGTTCTCTATTAGTTTGGTGTCTAAATTAACAGAGGCATTTGCTTTGTAATATTCAAGTTCGGTGTCAACCAAATTCATACTTGGGAAGTGGCTTTTTAGTTTCTTTTCATTGTTCAATGATAAGAAGGGGTTATCATAAGATATCGAAATTTTGTCTTTTTGATTATATAGTAGTCTGAGTTGTTCTAAACTTTCTTTGTTATTTTTAACGATAAATTCGTATGGGTCACAGGTGTTTGAAGTTGCCCAAAGAAAAGAACTACTTTTTTTTCTCAAAGGTGGGTGACTCATATATGCTGACTGTGATCCTGACTTGCTATTTGAAATAGATGAAACACTTGAGACATATTTAATCGAATCTGTACTATTTCGATTGGAATTGAAGAAGTTGATCATAGGATATGGAAGCATTACATTTCTGTTCTGAATTAACTCTAATAGACCATCGCATTGTTCTGGAGAGATCTTTATTAGTGGGCAATAAGTTATATTATCATAAAAATAGCCTAATAGCTCTTTCAAAACGATATTCTTTTCTTGATACTCGTTATTATCCATGTCAAGTCGTATTGCATTGTCAACATTCTGAACAAACTCATAACGAGACATTTTGCGCTTGTTATTGGGATTGAATTTATCTGTGTGTAACATAATAATAGAATATGTCAAAATGTATATAGTATTGGAGTCAAGGCCCAAATGAGAATTACACTCACAATATCTTTCGGAAAACCCATAAACAACTCGATCAATTTGCTGACTTTCCTTGGGAAGATAATTCACCATAAAAAATCTTCTTAATGCTATATCCAATGGTTCATCATTAAAATCATAATATGTTCTCATATAGAGAGCCATTGCCTGTTTCAGTGTGTCATTATTCGTGAGAGAAAAAATCTCACAAGCGTATATGATCGGAGTTGTACTTAAAATAGCTTCGAGGGTTTCTTCCGGTGTTTGGTATTCTAAGTTATCGAGAATTTGTGCTTTGGGAAACGTTTCCAAAGGGCTCGATGTTTGAGAAATACGGAGAGATGTGGTTGAAGAAGATCTATTAAGTTTGACTAAATTGGCAATTGAGTTTAAAACACCTGAAGATTCGACATTTCCAATTAGAGGGTTTTCAGTAGCATCGATTGTTTTGGATCTCTGACGTGATGTATTGGTTGTTGCTGATGCTTCGAATGATGTGTGAGCCGTGAGGTTTTCTGTAGCAGACAGAGGAACTGGGTGTGGTTGATTATCTGTATCCGATAGTACAAATGATAGTACACGTCGTCTGTCAGCTTCAGTATAAGATAAAGTTCTTCTAATGGAGTGTGAATCATCAGTCAATGTTTCATCAAACTCGCAATCTGAGCAACTTTCTTCTGGAACCAGTCCAGATGAAGTAGAGTCACAGAATAACGTGAACGTTTTCTTAATAGCGTTTATAGACTTTCCTATTGCACTTTTTTCTGAAGCTGAAGATATACTCATATTAGAGTTCCTATCCGAATTTGCTGTTGATGTAACGGATGCATCGGATCTACTGCTTGGTGGTATGCTAGTTTGAAAAGCGTTGGCATTTTCAATTGATGTCTTTTCCTTGGTTGATTGTAGAGATTTTTCTGGTATAGACTCTTCAGTTGTATAACTGTAACTAGAAATTCGTCTCGGTAGGAATGAACTGGTCCCAAGAGAAATCCTTCTAGATGTCTTTACTCTACTAATTTTAGGCTCAATATTTGTTTCACTTTGAGAAGTGTCACCACAGGTTTGAGAATTTGGTAAAGACTGAAGCGATTTCCTCTTCATCTTAATAATCCATCTTGAAGGATTTCTCAAAGAAGAGGTGCACTTAGTTTGAGCTGCATGTTGAGGCATAGGATCTACTTCATTAACACTGTTCAAAGTAGATTCCGCCGATGTGGAATTTACTTTGGTGTCTTTCACTGTCATCTCTTCCACTAAACTCAAAAGAAAAAAGAAGAAAAAACCCAAAACGTAATTCTCAATTGAATTGAATAGAAGTAACTGCTCTAGGAAGCACAATCAATAGTTTCAAAATTATCAAATGGAAAAGCTAAATCTGCCAGATCTACAAATCACCGTGGTTTGGTTTCCACAGTGCGCTCAAGTATCATGAATTTTTCCAAGCGCGGAAAAAGTGTTGCTCGTATCAAATAAACAAGCATTAACTAACTTTACAGTAGTATTAAATACCTACAATAGTAAGTTTTCAATTGTGAGGAAAACTGAATCAGTAATTCAAAATGGTACATCCTTACAATAATTTTGTGGGATACAATAAAGATTTGGAGAAAGTTGTTTCTAATGTTGATAAGACCTTGAAACTTAGTCCGACAGAAGAACATTATCTTAAGAAATTGCTAATTAAACAACAAATTATTTCGGAGTTCAATTCATTATCCCCGGAATATGGAGATACATCAGGATTGAGAAGGTTTGGACCACCTTTTATACCAGCGGATCCAAAAACAATAATGGATAATGTCGATTCAGCGACAATTGATCAATTATACGAAATGGGTCAACTTGGTATTGATGTTTACAGAGGTCAATTTCCAATGTTGAGATTTATTTTTGAAAATTATTTTCTTACATTTCCTTTTATTGAGATACATTTAAGGAAACTGGGACAAACAATGAGGGAACAAATGAGTTTCTGGTTGAAAATTCAGAGATTATTTGAATTATTTAAAAGCAAAAGAATCAGTAATAGTAACGATAGAGGTACAACAAGTAAAAGAAATCTGCTTTTATACAAAGTACGGGGACTTTTACTAGGATTTTTCAATTCTTCAATTTATTGTGTACAAGATCCAGTTTATTTTCAACAAGATAAGGAAAAAAGAGGTGCATATAAAAAATTAAGTAAATTTGTTGATAATAGTGAAGTCATAAGTACAAATAAGGATAGATTGCGGAATGAATTGAATTTAAAATACACAGAATTGAAATTGACCGATAAAGAACTAATTGACTATTTAGACAATATTGATGAACTAGAATTTGTTAATGGTTGGTATATTAATGTTATTGGAGTTATTTCAAATAAAGAAACTAAGCAAACTTTTTGGGGATCTAAGGAAAGTAAGTTTTATTCATTTATTATACAAGTTAAACAGAAAGATGAAGATAAAAGCTGGTATATAAAGAAAAGATATTCAGAATTTGTAAAATTTCACAATGATTTGAGACAAATGCACCCTGGAGTGAAAATACCTGATTTACCATCGAAGGACAAACATTCGGTAGAATTTGATTCAAGTGATAAGATTATTAAAGAAAATATTGAACAATTTGAGGAAACAGAAATGAATGAATTAGTCAATATGGACAAAGACAGCGTTGATGATTTTTTTCCACCAACACCTACAATTAAAACCGAATCATCACCGATGTTACCTTCCAGCAACTCTGTCAAGAGTTTCCTGAAGTCTCCGAAAATGTTTATGAAATCACCATCATTAGGGAAAAAGGACAAGGGGAATTTTTTAAGTCCTTTAATGAACACTAATTCACCTAAGAAACCAAGTTCGATTCATTCGATGAATTCTAATGACTCTGTTGAATCGTTTGAGTCGGATGATACTTTCCAATCTCTAAATTCTAACAATGATTTCTCTTTGCCACACTATAAATTTTCTAGAGAGATATTAAGACAATCTCTTCGAGCATTTTTGAAACTTGTTATACATAGTAAGGAACTTTGTGATTCTGTTGAGTTGAGATCGTTTTTAACAAGTTCCAAAGTCTCTACTGATTCTTTAGATTACTACGATATACAGAAAAGATTGAATTTGGATAATATGCGATTGGTGCAGCATTGTAAATTTCAGAAAGCTCTTGTTGGTATAGTGAAAACATTAGAGAAGGATGTTGAGCAATTAAAAGCTGAGATTTATCAAGCTGGATTCAGTTATGTATTTGATCGGATTGCAAAATTTGAGAGTTTGCATGAGTTATGTGGGTATAAGGAGAATAATTTGAATTGGCTTTACAACAATGAAGGTTTGAATGTAGAGAGTTATCCTGATGATGATAATGTTGATGATTGTTCTCCATTACGTGGATTAGTCCGAATAATTATGCTAGAAATTGCAAGTACACAGTATGAACTGTTAATTGGTAGTGATTCATCAATGGCAACTCTCAAGACCATTAAAAAATTGCACTATATGTTTCCATATAGGATTGTTGCAGGTGTGCTTAGGTTCACCAATCCATTGATGATGGTGAAAAGAATGGTTGATGTTTTCACCTACCAAATGCCAACTGTTAGTGGTGGTATTAATGGTATGATGCAAGGTTTAGGTATGACTGGGTGGAAAAAGGACGAGAAGTCTTCCAAGAACAAATCATTACTTCAATTATTGTTTTCCAGCATGTTAGGTGACGATTTGAAGAAGATTGAAAAGGAGAAAGTGGAAGTTGAGAATTCTTTGAATAGAATCAAAGGTGGTGATCAAGCTGTTACATATATAAATAAATATTTTAAAATGAATGATGATGATGTTTCAACGATCAAACAACTTGCAGAAACTGGAAATACTGAAATATTCATTGCAATACTGAAATATTTTAAGATGGATTCTAAAATTATTGAATATCTTGAATCAGAGGGTGAAAAAATGAGAAAGAAAGAAGAACTCGATAAAATGAGTTTCTATGTTCTACTAAACAGATATTTCCATCTTCAATTACGGATGTATGATAAAGAAATGATGATTGAGCTTTGGGAAGAGCCTGAGCTGATGAATGTAATCAAAGAGGTAATCTCTCTCTTCCTATCGCCTTTGATTGAACTATTTAAAAAGGCCGATGTTTACAAATATGTTCCTATATTCGCAAAGTACATGGGCGAACTACTCAGTCTGTGCAGCAAATACAGCCACGATTATGGTGAATATGGACGAAGCGACATTGTTGCAGAACTGGTAAGTTTGGAAGAGAAGTACTCTGAGTATGTCTACAAGTTTGTCAGAGACATCTACTTGAATGATATTAACGATGTGAACAGCAGATTATTCGAAGGCATCATCGATTGGATGAACAGCATTGTTAAGTTCCTATCGTTTGTGAAGAAAGACAGACCGGATCTTCGGATCGATATGAGTGAAGTAATTGAGTCGGTACCAGAGGAAGAGGTGCCCAAGCTTATGGATCTGGTACAGGAACTCATCGCTGCTGGTGAAAAGAAGAAGCAGCTGCTCGAAAGAATAGAAGAGGAGGAAACATCGGTACCAACGACGACAGTTTCATCGGACAGCCATGACTGGACCAAGGTCGAGCGTAACAGGAAGGTCGATCGGGCCTGGGAAGAGATCCACCAGCATGTTTGGGAGATTGGCAACGCTCTGATGCCGTCGGAGTCGGATACCGGGCTGATGGACAACGAGTCTGTGGTAACCGTTGAGTCTGGCCCGGCGATAAGCGGCGCTGCACGTGACGCCGGCAATAACGCGCTGCTACCGCCGACGGCGCTGCGCAGTTTCCGCGCTAAACTCCGGGCGCTCTTTTCTGCGTTTGCGGAAGCAGAAAGTGCGGGCCAGGGGGCACCGCCCAGCGCTGGACTGCGTTGAGCTGAGTGGAGCTTGGCTGGCTTCTTGCGCAGCTTGCGTAGCCGCGATGGCGCGCATCTCCCGTTTCAACAGCCCTGCCCGTCCTGGTGCTCTGCAACCGCCAGGCAGCCGCCCCGCAACTGCACTGCGTTGCTCCAGCTCTGCAACATAGATAAGGATAGATAAGAGATAACAGAGTTCTACGTAGCATGCCGGCCAGCTCACGCTGCTTCGTTTCTATAAAGTATGTGTTCCCCAGCACCTGCCATAAGCTGTCAGTATTCACTTAGTAGTCTTTCGTACTAGCACTCACCAAAAACGGCTAACAGTTTTTTAACGATTTTTTTTTGTCAGGTGCAACGAAAAAAAAAAAAAGCTGCACACTATCATCATCGTCATCGATTCTGTTCCTTTTTTTCACGTCTGTTGCTTTCTGAACGCTGCATACATTTTTGGTTACTTTCACTGTCTTATCTTGATTGCACTTCCCTCAACTTTGCTATCTCTTCAAGATGGAGGAACCTCACGAGGACCATGAATTTCTCGTCGCAAGAGACACTTTGTTGAGCAAAGTTTCCAACTACCTGGATAACGATAGATTTTTAAACAAAAACCATCCAGACTATGTCCCTGGTACTTACAATATCTATCTTGAAAGGGCGACAGGCTCAAATTCCACTGGTTTGAAAACTTCCAAGAAAGGTATCATTTTACACCCGCAACCTACAGACTCCCCAAATGATCCACTCAACTGGCCATTATCTACAAAACTTTATCAATTTGTGTTATTGATTTTTATAACAGCTTTCACGGCTGCTACTTCAAATGATGCCGGTGCTACTCAAGACGATCTAAACGAAAAATATAATATCTCATATGATTCTATGAACACTGGTGCAGGTGTTCTATTCGTTTCAATTGGTTTATGTACTTATATCCTTGGTCCAACGTCTTCATTATATGGTAGAAAAATGACTTATCTCATTTGTATTTCATTGGGGTTAATTGGTGCTGCTTGGTTTGCAAGATCTACTAAAACTTCAGATACAATTTGGTCACAACTCTTCGTTGGTGCAAGTGAAGGTTGTGCAGAAGCTTGTGTTCAATTGTCAATTTCTGACATGTTTTACGCTCATCAACTAGGCTGGGCTTTGACTTTCTATATTTTAGCAACATCCGTTGGTACTTATCTTGGCCCCTTGATTGCCGGTTTTATTACAGAATATACTTCTTTTAGATGGGTGGGTTGGACTGCTGTTATCATTTCAGGTGCCTTATTGTTAATTCTATCTTTAACTCAATATGAAACCTATTTCGATAGATCAAGATATGTTCCTTCACAAATGAATTCCCATGATTTACAACAAATACCTCATCATGGTGAAGCTGAATTAACTGAAAATGTTCAAGTTAATAAAGTTGAACATTCAAGTTTAGTAGATGAAAAGAAAGATGCTCTCACTGATAGTACTTCCAGTATATCTAAAGATGATTCAATTGATTCTTTTTATATATTTGAAAATGGTGCACAAGAGAATAGAATCTCTTATTGGAAAAGAATTAAATTTATTACACCATCGACTAACTTAAAAGGTTGGGGTTTAAAACAATATTTTGAACGTTTGTTTTTGATGTTACGTGTCTTTTGGTTCCCACCTGTTGTACTCTCTGGTTTACTTTGGGGTTTACAAGATGCTTTCCTTACTTTCTATTTAACAACAGAAGATGATCAATATTATGATCCACCTTTCAATTTAAGTAATACCGGTGTTGCTTTGATGAATATACCAACATTAATTGGTGCAATCATTGGTTGTATTTATGCTGGTATTCTGTCCGAAAAATTTGTTGAATATTTAGCTAAAAGAAGAGGTGGTATATCTGAAGCTGAAGATTATTTATATTTCCTTGTCGGAGTTTTCATTGCTTGCCCAATTGGTTTAATGATCTTTGCAGCAGGTACAGATCAAGTTTGGGGTTGGGGTATAACTTATACTTTTGGTCTTGGTTTCCTTGGATTCTCTTTTGGTTGTTCTGGTGATATCGCAATGTCTTATTTGATGGCTTCTTACCCAGAGATGGTTATTGAAGGTATGATTGGAGTCGCTATTATCAATAATTTTATTGGTTGTATCTTTACATTTGTTTGCAGTCTTTGGCTTGACGCTATGGGTAATACACATACCTACGCAATTTTAACTGGAATTCAAGTTGTAGTATCTTTAGCAGCTATACCTTTCATTATTTGGGGGAAATCTATTAGAAAATGGACTAAACCTTATTATTTATCATTTGTTGAAACTAGAGATGGTGTCGAGAGAAAGCAAGTTCATAATAAATCTCATTCAGGATGACAAGTTCTTACTACTTTTCTATTTTTTTTTCACAAATTTACATGTATAACATATTATGTATGTAGTGCGCTTAATCTCCTGTTATTTAGGTTCCCAACTTTAGTTTCATAACGGTGATCTCGCCCAATGAAATTTTCCTCGACCCGCTTATCTGGGCACGGCTGAAGGTTTCAATTAGGAAGGTTGAACCCGCCACAGTTTGTATAAAGCGTGAAAAGAGTGTGGACAGAAAAGTATCCACACTTTTCTTCGACGTTACAACATTAAACTTTTCTTCAATCTTCTTGAAAAAAAGAAATAATTCATTCCTCAATTTCCCAAAACATTTGTATAAAAAAACTTATCAATCATGTTAGAAATTACACTTGACCTCCCTTCCGGACAAATCAATCTCCCAATCGGTTTATTCATCAACAACGAATTTGTTGAACCACAAACTGCTAAGAAATTAACCACTTATAATCCTTCAAATGGTGAAGCAATTGCTGATGTTCATTGCGCATCACCAGCCGATGTTGATTTGGCGGTAAAGGCTGCTAGAAATGCAATGAAATATTGGAAAAATGAACCTGTTTCATTAAGAGTTAAATTGATTCTTAAACTAGCTGATTTAGTTGATCAACATAAATTAAAAATTGCTGAATTAGAATCTTTAGATTCCGGTAAACCACTTCATTCAAATGCAATTGCTGATGTTGAATCAGTTGCAGATTATTTAAGATATTGTGCTGGACTTGCCGATAAACAGTATGGAACTCAAATTCCAATCACTTCAACACAAATGGCAATTACTAAACGTGTACCATTAGTTGTTGGTTGTATTGTTCCATGGAATTATCCAATTTCAATGGCATCATGGAAATTTTGTCCAGCATTAGCTGCAGGTTGTACAATTGTAATGAAATCAAGTGAAATTACACCATTATCATTACTTTATTTTGCAAAATTAGTTAAAGAAGCTGGTTTCCCACCTGGTATTTTCAATGTTTTATCTGGTTTTGGTGCTGATGTTGGATCAGCAATTTCAAAACATCCAGGTTTAGATAAAGTTGCATTTACTGGTTCTACATTAACAGGTCAAAAAGTTATGGTCGATGCAGCTCAATCAAATTTAAAAAGTGTTTCACTTGAATGTGGTGGTAAATCTCCATTAATTGTCTTTGATGATGCTGATTTAGAACAAGCTGCAAAATGGGCAAGTTTTGGTGTTTTCTATAATACTGGACAAAATTGTACTGCTAATTCACGTATTTTAGTTGATGAGAAAATTCATGATAAGTTTGTTTCTATCTTTTTAGAAGAATTGAAAAATTGGAAAATGGGTAACGTTTTCAATGAAGATGTCAATCTTGGTCCTGTTGTTTCAAAGCAACAATATGAAAGGGTTACCAATTATATTAAAATTGGTATTGAAGAAGGTGCTAAAATTAATCAACCAACAAAAGATTTAACTCCTAATACCGGTTATTTTATTCCACCAACAGTTTTCACTAATGTTAAAGAAGATATGACAATTGTTAAAGAAGAAATTTTCGGTCCAGTTGTAACAGTATCAAAATTTACTAATGAAGAAGATGCAGTTGCAAAGGCAAATGACACAATCTATGGTTTAGCTGCAATGCTATTCACAGAAAATTTTGCACGTGCAAATAGAATTGCTGATCAATTAGATGCTGGTAGTATCTATATCAATAGTTCAAATAACGAAAGTACTTCTGTTCCATTTGGTGGATTCAAAATGAGTGGTATTGGTAGGGAGCTCGGTCTTGAAGCTTTTAACTTATACACACAAGTTAAAAGTATCTACTGTAATTATGGTACTAAATTGTAAAAAAAAAAAATTAATAATCAAATTATATATTGATTATGATTTGTATTTTAAGTATCTCTCAAAATCACTCTGATCACAGTAAGCACGTGATGTAAGGACCTGTAGGGACCGATGATGAATTTTTATAATATTTTTATTACACTAACAACTCAATTCATATTCGTACGTCAATTACTCATCATTATCCGAATTCGGTAACCAGTCAATACCAATATGTTATTCTCATCAAAGCCGAAAGATCCAGAACCACCATCTCGTTCAAAGCGTGAAGTTTGTTGGCTTGCGCGTGATAAATACTTTGCATGCCTTGATAAGTACAATATTGAGAATCCGTTAGATCCAGAGAAGGCAAAATTATCAGATAAATTTTGTGGTTCCGAAGATAAACAGTTTAAGAAAGATTGTATTGCTAGCTGGGTCAAATATTTCAAGGAGAAGAGACCTTTTGATATAAAGAAGGAAAGAATGCTTCAAGAAGCTAAGGAAAATGGCTCAGAAATTGTACAAATGGAAGGATACCGTAAATAAGGAGATTGTTTACAATAATTTATAATGGATCTGTATATAGAAATAAATAACTAAAGTATATGGTTACAAACTATTAATTAAAAATTTTCAATCTTTTTTCAGAGTTCTTTGCTTTTCAGCATTTTCAACAATTTTCTCATCAACAAACAAACCTTTCCTTTTCCTTACTTCATTCATAACACTTTTAATCCAAAGTTCTTTATCGGCTTTCTCACCAAGATCTTCTAATTCTTCTTCTGTTGTTGGTACCCAGAATGGATCTTCTAAAACAGTTTCAAAACCACTGAAAACCAATTGGGGTATTGCACCACCTGAAGTTTTCTTTCTAATTTCTTCACTAAAACCAAAAGAATTTAAAACTGGTAATTTTGCTTCAACTGTGAAAAATGGTGTACCTTCCTTCATTTCTTCTGTTAAAATTTGTCCACGTCTTTTCTGAATAACTGTATAAACTTTACCTAAAAGTTCTGCACTTGTTTGAATATCGACTGTATAAATTGCAATTTTAATTCTAGGTGAAGCTTTAAGAATTGCATCGATTATTGAATCTCTAATTTTGGTTATTGAACATTCATGATAATCACAATCTTCTATGGATATGATATTAACTTCAATACCTTCTAAAGGTTCATTAATTAATGGACCTTCCTTTATAGCAAGATGGAAAGCACTTTTAAATAACCCATCGACAGAGTCGTCTTTAGTGGTGGTTCTTCTAAGTATATCATTATATTTCGATTTGAGTAAGATATTATTGTCATCGTCGTCATTATTATCCTCTTTCAATGGAGAAACTTTAAATTTAACTAATTTATCTTCAATTATTATTTCATTTTCAAAATCACTTAATATGGTTTCTCTGAATGGAATTATTGGTTTACCGACAGAGATATCAATTTTAGCAAATCTTTCCTGTAAATCATGGATACAACGTTCTAAATGTAATTCACCAGCAGTTTCCAATACAACTTCACCTTCTTCACTCATAAAACCTTTAACACAAGGATCAGCTAAATTCAATTGTTTAATACCATTTAATAATCTATCCATATATTGTAATTTTAAAGGTTCCAAAGTAACTCTAACAATTGGTTGAATATCGATAATTGAATTTGATTGAGCAAAATTAATAGCTTTATTTGATTCAATAATTTGATTATCAATTAAAGTACCTGATTTTAATATAATATTACTGAAATTCGATGAAGATATACCTATAATTGAGCCTGCAGGAGCAGAATTTATTGGTGATAAATCTCTACCCATTAAAATATACAATTTATCTATTGTAATTTTATGGATATGTTGAATATTAGATTCATCGTTGAAAGGTTTGGAAGTATCGAAAAGTGGAGATAAAACAGTGATTTGATCATTCAATTTAATTGTACCACTATAAATTCTTGTGAATGCAATAAGAACTTCAGATTCAATATCATTGATTTCATCATCATCATCATCATCATTAGCATTATCGATTTCAAATTCAAATTCATATTCGTCAGTATTAGTGTTAGATACTTGATCTTTATCGCTAGCACCCTTTGTTTCTAGTTTAGCTGCCATTTCAGCTAATTTAGCTGCTTTCTCTCTTGCAATACGACCACGTTCATAGATTTCGTCTTGAGTTAAAACAGTTGGTTGATTTTCAGGTAAATCAGATGCAGGTATGGAAATCATTTTAGATATATAACCACAAATCTTACCATTTTTATTACAATCAATCATATCTTTCCTTAATTGATCATCTAATAAATTTGAATTAAGTATAGAATTTAATAAAGGTTCAATTTTCATTGATTGAGCTAATATTGGTGAAGGTAATTTATCTACTATACATGAAAGAATAGAATTTGAGAGTGGTAAGAATTGTGACATTATAGATTGAGTAAGTGATTTTGTATCTTTTGAATTTAATTCTTTATTGGGTATTTTAATATTTAAAGAATCTGTTATTTTAACGATTGCATCATGATCTCTTTCGTGAACTGAATTATAGATTTTCCAAATTGATTCTAAAATAAATGAAGAGAATAGAGGTCTAGCCTTTGATTTTGATCTATTGATTTCAACTATTTTACGATTCTTCATATCTAAAGTATAATCACCCCAAAGTTTAGAATCGAATTGATTTTTGTCGATCCCTGTTTTCTTTGCTAGAATAGCAGCAAATTGAGTTAAATTGAAGCCCCAACCATCATAAGCGGAAGTGAAAATAACATTATTAAAATTTGGATCGAAATAAATATCAGCATCTGAATTTTCTATCCAAGTATTTTCATCACCGTTCCAATTGGAATGATTTGCAATTAAATCACCATTATAGAAGGATGCCATTATATTGTTAGTTTGATCTACTAATCTTTGTAAATGATCGAAAGCATCATCCGGTGTTAATTGAAGTTCTAAGATTAATCTATCTATTTTATTTAATACTAATATTGGTTTCAAATTATCTATCCACGCTTGCCTTAGAACTGTAATTGTCTGTGAGCAAACACCTTCCACGACATCTATAACTACGAGAGCACCATCGGAAAGTCTTGATATGGTGGATACTTCTGATGAGAAATCTATATGACCTGGTGAATCGATCAAATTGATAAGATAAGTTGAAATCTGTTTCTGTTGGTTGATTGTTTTAAAAGATAGGGAAATAGCGGAAGATTCCATTGTGATTCCTCTAGTTTGCTCATCTTCTCTGCTATCCAAGTACCTCACTTTACCGGCCATTTTCTTGGAAATGATACCATTGGTGGCAATGAGTGAGTCTGTAAGAGTTGTTTTACCGTGGTCGACATGGGCTAGAACGCAGATGTTCCTCACGTTCTCTGTATTGTTCAACAGGACGTCAGTCATGGTTGTTCGTGTGTAGTGAGTGTCAGTTGTCCTTGTCTGAAGTGGTCAGCAAAGAGCAGTCCAGGAGTTGAAAAAAGGTGAAAAGAAAAGAAAAATAAAAAATAAAAATGAAGAATAAAAAATAGGAGACACAGATCATCCAAAACGGAAACAGCAACACAGAATCCGAAACCGGAAACAGCAACACAAAATAAAATGGAATGAAATAAAACTGTAATATTTTCTATGTCCGCCCGCCTAGTCGTTGTTGTCGTTGTCGCTCGCCCGCGCCTCATCACGTGCGCGCTCGCGGGCGGCCTCGCGCTGCTGCCGCAGGAACCGCGCGCTCGACAGCGAAAACACGCGCTCCCGCGTCAGCGCGTCCGCCGCAGCGCCCGCCA
>JANIWQ010000095.1:0-41274 GCA_030555725.1 Pichia sp. yHMH446
CGCGCCCGCGACAGCGCGCCTGTTGCGCCCCCGCTGCGCGTTGCCCGCGACGCCGTTGCGCCTGCCCGATTCGGTAAATTGGTAGACGTTCGCAGTTCCAAATAATCATAATTATAATTATCACCGCATCCGCAACCGCCCACACGCAGCTGACTGCCACGCAATAACCAATACACATTATCAGTAATCCGTAATCACACACCGCTGCTGCTCTCGATCGATCTTGCTCCCTCCATCGTTTCCGACCCCTCCGACCCTCCAACCCTCCGACCCTCTCGCGTTCTCGTTCCATAATACTCTCCTCGTTTGGTCCATTTCTTCCAGCACATTATATAGTTTTGTCAGCGCCCCATTGTCAACGCTTTACTGCCACCTCACCACTACACGCTTCGTTTAGAGCACATCACTATAATATATTCTATTCCTCCGGCCCCCAATTGTGTCCCGAACAACCAACTAACCAACCAACCAACCTTCCCTCTCATACCCGCCTAACCACTCAAACACGTACCAACCTACTACCCTATCCTATCCTATTATAACCTTTTTCCAATGTTTGAAGAACCTCCCTCTACTCCCGCAGACACCACCGCTGTCATTCCTAATCCTTTTGATACCAGGACGAGAACAGATTCTCTAATGAGTGTGGAAACTGTCTACATGAACGAATACATTGCTAATAATAGTAACAACTATGGTGTTACAAATAATACTTTCTATAAACAAGAACGCAACAATTCCGATATCTCATTATCATCCTCAATTTTCTCTGAAGTTCCAAGACCTCAATTAGATAATTACAATTTCTCTCCTCAATTCGATGATCAACTTTTCAGTTATTATATTTCTTACTCTCAACAACCAAATATAACACCTTTCGATATCCGTTTCCCACCTTCAGGTATCTTATCTAGAATTTCCAAGCTTTTCTTAGAAAATTGTATCTTGCCAAACAATTTGAAAATTGATATATCTTCAGATGAAATTAATAATGATTTATTGAATCCTTCAAATAGGCATAATTTATTAGCTATTATAAGGTTAAGATTAATTCATATGTGTAATATCAATCTAAATAACAATTCAAATGATTTCGGTATAGATGATACTAATAATTACAATGATTTACTACCAATGTCACGAACAAATTCAATCGTTTCCACAATGTCTTTCAACGATAAAGTATTCCCAGGTCTCGATTATTCGAATAACAACAACAACAATATTAAGAATCAATCTTGGCTTAATGTCAATCCCAACCTTTACTCTGCTCGTTTCAATAAATCGAATCTAAATTCAACAGATTCTCTAGATAGAATTAACGATGATTCTATATCTTCTCAAAATGTATCTCAAAGAAGAGAAAGACCTTCATTAAATTTACATTTACCTCCATTACCAACTACAAATTCAAATGTTAATAATTTTAAACCAATTAGACCTTCATTCAATTTAGGTCAATCTCCATTAACTCCAGGTACACCTAATACTCCAAATACTCCAAATGGTTCATTCACTAACCTTTTCCAACGCAATAACTATCCAAGATCTGCACGTTCTGCTTCCCTAACAAATTCGGGTCCAACTTATTTCAATCAACAACAATCATATTTGAACCCAAATTTGAATAACATGATTAATAATAGTAATAACAATAACAATAACAATAATAATCTCCCCTCGGTACCTGCAGCCAACTCTGCTTCCACTGATTTACAGTCACCGTTCGAGCAAAGTTTTGCAATGCAACAGGTCCTACAACAGCAGCAGAACCCGATGAACGAGTTCCCGAGTAACAACACTGTTAACCCACTTTTACAACTACAGCAGACTACAAATACTACAACCACCACTTCTACTACTATCTCCGATTCTAACGGTGAACTATACAATGCTACTGTCAATCGTAAGAGAGAGTCACTCAAACTTAAAAGAGTCCCCAAGTAGTAAATTAGTTTGTAATTTTACTTCCCTCATTATGTTTACTTAACGCTATTTATTTTAAAATCAACCATTATCTCTTTGACTCAATACAGCGAAGTGGGTGTAACTAACTGTTGTATACGATTGCATACCGTGAGTTGACACAATAGTTGTAATACTGTACTTGTAATAATGGTAATACTTGTAGTCCCGCACTCACAACTCTCGCTTCGCTCGTGTTGTTCGTGTTGTTCGTGTTGTTCGTGTTGTTCGTTCCGGGAAAATTGTCACCTGCTCTCTCTGGACGAGGATCTTCCGAAGCTGCACTCGCTACCGGTTCTCCGCTGACGCCCCCCTCCGCCCAACACAACACCACTGCTCACCTCACTTTTCCTCCTTTTAAATAAGAGTACAACGGCACATTCTTTCCCCTACCCTAGCCTAACCTAACTCAATTCCATTTCTTAAACATCAAACAATGACTTCTCCAACTCAATTACCTGCTTGGCAAAAATTACAATCACTTTATGAATCTAAGGGTAAATCTTTCTCACTTAAGGATGCATTTGATAAAGATTTCGAAAGATTCACTAAATTTTCTCATACTTTCAAGAATTTCGATAATACTAAAATATTATTCGATTTCTCAAAAAATTTAATTGATGATGAAATTCTACAAACTTTATTCCAATTAGCTAAAGAATCAAATGTTGAACAATTAAGGGATGATATGTTTGCTGGTAAACATATTAATAATACAGAAGATAGAGCAGTTTATCATGTTGCCTTAAGAAATATTTCTGAAAGACCAATGTCTGTTGATGGTGAATCTGTTGTTTCCTTAATTAGAAGAGAGTTATATCATATGAAAAAATTTACTGATGATTTTGATTGTGGTATTGTTAGAGGTTATAATTCTAAATCTTTTACTGATATTGTTAATATTGGTATTGGTGGTTCAGATTTAGGACCTGTTATGGTTACTGAAGCTTTAAAACCTTATGCTAAGGAAGGTATTAAAGTTCATTTTGTTTCAAATGTTGATGGTACTCATATAACTGAAACTTTAAAACTTTGTAACCCTGAAACAACACTTTTCTTAATTGCTTCTAAAACTTTTACAACTGCTGAAACAATTGCTAATGCTAATACTGCTAAAAATTGGTTCTTAAAAAAGGCAAAAGATACTAAATTTATTAAAAAACATTTTATTGCTTTATCAACTAATAAAGAAGAAGTTATTAAATTTGGTATTGACCCTGATAATATGTTTGGTTTTGAAAATTGGGTTGGTGGTAGATATTCTGTTTGGTCTGTAATTGGTTTATCAATTTGTCTTTATATTGGTTATAGAAATTTTGAAGATTTCCTTAGAGGTGCAGAAGTTATGGATCAACATTTCCTTAATACTCCAATTGAAAAAAATATTCCATTTATCGGTGGTTTATTGACAATTTGGTATAATAATTTTTTCAAATCTCAAACTAAATTAGTTGTTCCATTTGATCAATATTTACATAGATTACCTGCTTATTTACAACAATTATCAATGGAATCAAATGGTAAATCTGTTACTAAAGATTCTAAATTTGTTGATTATGAAACTGGTGTTGTCCTTTTCGGTGAACCTGCTACAAATGCTCAACATTCTTTCTTTCAATTAGTTCATCAAGGTACTAAATTAATTCCAGCAGATTTTATACTTGCAGCTCAATCTCATAATCCAATTGAAAATAATAAACATCAAAGAATGCTTGCTTCAAATTTCTTCGCTCAAGCTGAATCTCTAATGTTAGGTAAATCAAAGGAACAAGTTGAAAAGGAAGGTACTCCAGAAAATTTAGTACCTCATAAACAATTCTCTGGTAATAGACCAACAACTTCAATTTTAGCTCAAATTATTACTCCTCCAATTCTTGGTGCTTTAATTGCTTATTATGAACATGTAACTTTCGTTGAAGGTGCTATTTGGGGTATTAATTCTTTCGATCAATGGGGTGTCGAATTAGGTAAAGTTTTAGCTAAAGTTATCCTCAAAGAACTTGAAACTGAAGATGATGTTGAGTCCCATGATGCTTCAACTAATGGTTTAATCAACCAATTCAAAGATTGGGAATAAATAATCAAAATTCCTTTCCATTTCTCTCTTTACCTTCATTTTTATTTTTCTTTCTTTGTTTAATGAATCTAATGTATATTTACTATTTTTATCCATTCTATGTGCTTTGTGGAGACAAGTGCAGTTAATTATATTAAACTTTTCTCATCAACAGCTTGTCACGTGCCGGTTTTATTTTTCTCAAAATAACCTGCTGAGCCTTCTTTTGTACTTTGAAAAACAACGTACTATGATGTGATTAATTAATCCCATAATTATTAAGCTTTCACATCATTTTATCAACTTATCAGATTTAAAATGGAACCTTATAAGAATCATGATAGGCAGCGATCTACAAGTATAGGTGGTTGGAAAAAATTACTTTGGTTAAAACAACCTTATGAAGATAATTACACAGATATAAGTTTCTTATCACAATTGAAAAGGAATTCAACTGTTGTTAAATATTCTTATAAAAAATTAATAGATGATTTTTCAATTATTGTACTTCATCTGTCAGTTATAATGTTTACAATTGTTGTCTTTTATGGTATATATATACTTAAATGGAATCCAATTAAACCAACAATTTGGAGTACATTACTTACAATTATATGTTTTGTAATTTATGTTATTACATTGAAAATTCGTCGAAATAGAGAGTTAATTGATTTACAACAATTTAAAATTAGACAAATTTACTGTAAAAATGATGATAATTTAAATTCAATTTTATTGGATAAAAATAATAAGAAATTAAAATCTAATACTGATTTTGATCTTGATTTAATCAATTTAGAAGATTATTTAACAGAACCACCAGCACCAAATATTTTTGAAACTTGTAAATCTTCATTATTAATTATATTATATTTACTTACTTTATCACCAGTTCTAAAATCATTAACAAATTCAACTTCGTCTGATTCAATTTGGGCATTATCAACATGGTTATCAATTTTAAATGTTATGTTTAATGATTATCAAATTGATTTTAAGAAAGTTTCACAACAAGAGAAAAAATTACATTGGAGTAAGCTTTTACATATTAATTATATTACTAAATCACCTGATATAACACCAATAACTACAAGATCTTCTTCGCCAAGTTTAAAAAAGGAAGATGATGAATCTCAAAATTTAATTGTAAAACAAAATACTTATAATAATAATATTTTCAAATTTCAAATTGAAAATTTTCAAAATTCAAATTTCTCTAAAAATATTGCAATATCTAATGCTATTGTACTTGCATCAAGATTATCAACTAATGTATCAGCTTTTTGCTTCATTTTATTATGTATTCAAACATCTGGTTTATTCCCAATTTTCAATAATTTTACTAGACGTGCAGAAATGCGTGGATTTCATCAATTTCAATTAATTTCAATTGTTCTTATAGTTGATGCATTAATATGGCATATTTTTGGACTTAATTGGCTTATACTTTGGGTTTCTTTACATATAATGATTGTAATTGTTGGACCTTGGTATTTCTTAACTTTACAAAAATATAAAAATGAATTACAGGGACCTTGGGATCCTGCAAAACCAATCGTTAAATCAATATAAGAGTAAATGAAAGCAAATTCTACTCTCTGTCTATCTCTATCTCTTTCTATATTTAACATTTAATTTCCATTTTGTACAATACATTAATCATCACATTTTATACAATTTTTTATTAAGTAAAATTACAAAAGAGTAAACTCCGATCAAGCTGACCCCAAAAATGGACCTGCTGCCAAACATAAATTCCTTCTAGTGAATTCAACTTTATAAACAGGTGTTTTCTTAGTAAAATAAACACCCATATGATCACTTGATGCATATTCTTTGACAACATTATTCTTACCATTCACAGATAAACCTTTAGCTCCAGCAGATCCACCATTAGTAACATTATTTTCTATACCATTATCAACAGATGGAATAAACCTTTCAGGTTGTGTACCAGCAATTTCATCACCAGTATTACGTTTAATATCCCAAACTCTAACACTACCATCAGCACCACCACTAACTAAAACTTCACCACCTCTACTCCATGCTAAAGAATAAATACCACCTTGTCCATGACCACGCATAGTTTTAAGTTTCCTACCAGATGAAATATCCCAAACATGAATTACACTACCTGTAAATGGAATTCTATTAGATTTATTATGAGCAGTTTCAGTAGCAGAAATATTTTGATCCTTTTCATGATCCTTTTTATTCTTTAAATCAGATTTAGCACCAGATGGTTGGAAACCACCACCAATTGATTTTGACCAATCATTCAATCCAAACGCATTATTCATATAATCTTCTTCATTAACAGAAGTGGTGGCTAACCATCTTCCATCAGGTGATACAGACATATCACTAATTGGTGATGTATGTCCAACAAAGAGTCTAACACTTTCAGCTCTAGTAATATCCCACATTCTAACAGTTTTATCACTAGAACCTGTAAATAAATATGTACCATTAGGATGAAATCTAACAATATCAACATCATTTAAGTGGCCTGCAAAAATACGAAGTGGATATATGTGATCGCATGACCATAGTCTAGCAGTTTGATCATGAGAAGCAGTTGCAAAATAATGTCCTAGTGGAGAAAATTTGACATCCCATACAGGGGATGCAGAACCACCACTACCACCAGCTCCACCATGACCTTTATATGCAACTAAAGCTGTATAAGTATCCATAGACCAAAGTCTAACAGTAGAATCAGCACTTGATGAAAGAAGATATTTACCATCTGGTGAGTAAGATAATCCATAAACAGGACCTGAATGACCAATCAATTTCCTACTTGTATTCAATGGTAAATCAGTATCTGTTTTAGAGTTGTATGGATCACTTTTCAAAATTGATTTTAGGGGTGAGCCATCAATACTCCACAGTTTGATGAAAGAATCTTGAAATCCACCGGCAATCATTGTAGAATCAGGATGAAACTCTAAAGTAGTTAAATCATTATTAGTATTGTGGAAAGTATACATACAAACGGATGGAAGAGAAGGTTGAGAAATATATGCATTACGTTCATTAGCATTCACATGAGAGTGAGATGAAGTTGTTAATTTTATCTTTGATCTGGAGTCAGAAATTTCTTGAATTGCTCTTCTAAGATCATAAACTGTTTTCTGTGGTAATGGTAGAGTCCCCTTTGCTGGGGAATCCTCGTTCTTAGGATCAACTTTGAAATTCTCATTATATTCTTCAGTCAAAGTTTTTTTGTGTCCTGGGTTTAACAAATCTTCAACAGCATTTGCCTCTTCCGTTTCATTGGCTTTCGCTTTCTCATCTCTATGTTTCAATTCTGCTTCTAACTCTTTGGTGAATTCTTCATCTGGTGGGTATGGTCCCAACTTCAAAGGCTTTTCATTATCTTTAATTAAAGCTGATTTTGTAGATTTAAAATCTGGATTGTCATTTTCAGCACCTAAATTCACCAATTGATATATTTCAGGGATACCTTCAATGTTTTCCAAATTATCATTTGCAGTTTTCGAAACTTCTAAATGAGTGGTTATTTCAAAATTATTATTCAAAAACCCAACTAAGATAGCACCACCAATTGCTTGATTTTCATTGAAAAAGCCTAGAATCAAATTCAGTGATGTATTGGAAAGATTTATTTTATATTTGTTCTTCAAGAATAAACTGGCAATTTTGTTTTCTTCTAAATGTTCTGGTAAAGTAATTGATATCAAACTTTTTATCTCTTGGTTATGTGTAAGTGAATGATCAGATTTGTACTTGTTTAGGTAGTTATGAGCTTCCTCTGTTTCCTTTCTTTGAATAAGAGCAAGATAAGAGTAAACATAGAAGGGGAAAAGTAATTTCTCAAGTTCAAATTTGTACATTTCCAAAGAATTTTCACACCATGATCGATATAAGATATAGGCTCTTGAATACATTTTGGGGTCTTCATCAAAATTTCTGGCTTTAGAAGCAGCTTGACTAGATAGTAGCTGCTGTTGTTGGAATTGGAGATTAGAACGATTGGTATTTATAGTCGAAGGATTCGTAAAATTGGCATTAGAATTATTCAAATCGAAAGTTTGTTGCCCGGGTATTTTCGTTGACTCAATTCGCAGTGTAGCTTCTGTCTGATGATACCCCTTCCTGGTTAGGTACTCCAAAACTAGTCTATTTAAGTTGAAAGGCATTTCATTGTTGTTGGATCCAGTGTTTTGTTGATGAGAGGCAGGTGTTGTTCTAGAAGCATTTTGTGGCGTGGAAGCACCGACGCTGCTAGGCGTAGAGCCAGGATTAGGTGTGTTCTTCTCAGGAGCTGACATTGTTTATTTTATCTTTAGTTGCTACCTGTTAGTTTGCCTGAGAGGAAGGAATAGCCGTTACCTTTGCTGTATATCTGACTAGGTTCTTGTCTGAAAAACACAGTTCTGTACACGCCTGGAACTCCCGCCATCGGACGTCGATCGACGCCGTGAGGCATTACGCGGAAATAAATCGTTATCGCACGGATTTTTCATCTCCAATTGTTCAACTAACTGATTGATTAGCTCCACTCCATTCAGGAGTTCAGAGCCTAGTTTTTGCTGTTTGCCTTCTTTCTGTCTCTTCCTTCTTTCTTCATTTATGTTTATCTTCTGTTCACTTTTTATAGGTATCTTTCACCTTACATAACAATGGCATTCTACCAGTCTGCCTGTACAGTCGGAACCCTTGTCTCCATTATGGCATGTTGTGTCCTGCTTGGGATTTCCTTCGCCAACTGGCCTTACACTCATCCTCTACTCTGGCAATCATACCTCACCGAAGATGAAAAGGTAAAGTACGGTAAGCTGGCTCTTGACCACTACGTCCATTGGCTTGAAATTCCAAAGTTAATTCCATACACCATGTATGGTATCGTTTCAGTTGGTTTCTTAGGTTTCACTGTTAAAATTTTCAAACCAGCAGAAGATGTCAAGTACTTTGAATACGGTTCCTTCATCATTTACGTTTTGGCTGTCTGTTGTTATGTCTCCAATATCAGATTCGGTGTGTATTCTGCTGCAGCTGGTCAATGGGGTGATGTTGATGAGTTGACAGGTTTATCAGTTATTGCGGCAAGTGAAGTTATTGTCGTTTTTCTTATCCTCGGTGTTGTGGTTGTTCAAGGTGGATTGTTCTACGCTAAGTATGAAGACGACAGAGTTAAAACTGAATTCTTGATGAATGAGTTGAAACTTAAATTAGCACAAGCTGAAGCAGCTGAAGCTAAGAACGTCTCTACTAAGTCCAATGTGTCTTCTGCTACTACTACTGGCTCCAAGAAGTCAGAAACTAAATCTAAGAAAGTCAATTAGTGACTAAAAGTATCGAGAAAGACAGTTTGATGTATAAAACTCTCATTGTATATTCTTTGTAATCAAAACAAAACCAAAATTACAAAGCTACTCTTAGAAGAGGGGTTCACGCTTCCACGAGCAGTTAGTGATGATAAAAGGTGTTTATGCATGATGAAAAAAGATCTTCAAAAAAGGCAAACTTATGCGAGTCTGTGGGCGAGCTCAAGCGACAGTTGCAAACAAGTATTCTTGAAACCCTACAAGCTCGTGTTCCTCATTCCCTAAGCATTCCATCCCCATATAGAGAAGGAGCAAATAAAATCAAATGGCTGTGACCATCAATACTGAAACTCTGTTATACAAACAACCACACCCTGTTTCCCTTCCGTACAATCTTCCTAGATTACCCCATCCAAGTGATTTACAAAAGCGCAAGGATATTTTGATGAAACATAGAGCAACACTAGAGCAGATTGCAAGTGTTGAGCTCAAGCCAGTCACGAATGACTCAATACAGAAGTATTCAGAATGGCATCTACAAATACAAAGGCTTAATCCAGGATTTTCCTCCGTTTCATCGGTAATGTCCCCAACAACAAAGTTGACAGAGAAATAGATAGTCATTGAACAAAACCCATTACAGCCACTGAATTGTGGTTTCAGTGGACTCCGTGAGTTTCTAGGTCGTTCTAAAGCAATGTTCTTCCTCTTTGTCTTCTGTTTCTCACTTCAGTGTTACAACTTCAACATATGAAGCCACAATTATAAGATCTACCGAGCCACTGCTGGTGCACGGGGGTCCTGGTTTTTTTCCACAATCTGGGTTCTTTGATGCTCAATCAGTCATCAAAATTGAAGCTTAAGTCAGGCTTCACATTAATGATCTGGATGTACTTTATAGAACTTGTTAGCTTTGTAAACTAATCATTTCTTTGTTAAACTGCAATGTCCTATAAGCTTTACTTTTCAAAGGACACCACCCCTGCTGCGTTGGCAAGTAATTTGAAAATTGCTATTGCTGCAGCTCAATTCAATGACCAAGCTTACAAGTCTTTACAAGACTCTGTCAAAAATGCCGAAGATATTAATGAGTCAGCATCTTTGAACAATTCTAAACATCCTGTTTTGATTGATACTAAGCATGCGAAGTTTCATTTATTTCATGCAAACACCATTGTCAAATACTTTAAGGCTTCGAAAGCTCAAACTTTTTCATCAGATTTAGTTTATCTCCCAGTTGAATCAACCTTATACAGTATCATTAAAAATCAAAAAGTTTCCCATGACGAATTATCTGAACTTGTTCCATCAACAGTTGATACCACTTCAATTGAACAAATAATCATTTTTGGTTCATTGTACCCACTTGTCTTCAAAAATGACACTCTTTTATCTGAATTTTCTTGGTTCAAAGAGTTTGCATCCGCTGCTCCTGTGTCTGAAGTTATTGATTTTGTAATCTCAAATACAAAAATAGCAAGAGTTGCTGAAGAAAATAATAACGTTGTGAAAATTTTACCAAACAAAAATGTCAAACCGAACGATGAAAAGATAAAGCCAATTCCAGGTCAGCGTAATATTCTGATTACATCAGCTTTACCTTATGTTAACAATGTCCCTCATTTAGGTAACATTGTTGGTTCTGTTTTAAGTGCTGATATATTTGCAAGATATTGTAAGGATAGAAATTATAACACTTTATTCATTTGTGGTACAGATGAATATGGTACTGCAACTGAAACCAAGGCTTTAGAAGAAAAAGTTAGCCCAATGGAACTATGTACCAAATATCATAAGATTCACAAAGAAGTTTATGATTGGTTTGATATTGGTTTTGATTTTTTCGGTAGAACTACTACTGAAAAGCAGACAGAAATTGCTCAAGATATTTTCATGAAACTGTACAAAAATGGTTATCTTGAAGAGCAAGTTATGAAACAACTTTATTGTCCTGAACATAATAGTTATCTTGCGGATAGATATGTTGAAGGTGAATGTCCAAAATGTCACTATGAAGATGCAAGAGGTGATCAATGTGACAAATGTGGTGGGTTATTAGATCCATTTGAATTGATTAATCCAAGATGTAAACTAGATAATGCAACTCCAATTCCAAAAGATTCTAAGCATATTTTCCTTTCATTAGATAAACTTGAACCAGAATTGAAAGAATGGGTTGAAAAGGCAAGTACTGAAGGAAATTGGTCTAAGAATTCAAAAACTATCACTAATTCTTGGTTAAAGGAAGGTTTAAAGCCAAGATGTATTACAAGAGATTTAGTTTGGGGTACACCAGTTCCATTGGAAGGTTTCACCGATAAAGTTTTATACGTTTGGTTTGATGCAACGATTGGTTACATTTCAATCACTGCTAACTATACAGATGATTGGAAATTGTGGTGGAAAAGGGAACCAGGTAATGAAAATACAGATGTTAAGTTATATCAATTTATGGGTAAAGATAATGTTCCTTTCCATACTGTTGTCTTTCCTGCAACAGAAATTGGTACTCGTGACCCTTGGAACAAGTTATATCACTTGAATACTACTGAATACTTACAATATGAAGGTGGTAAATTTTCTAAATCAAGAGGTGTTGGTGTTTTTGGTAACAATGCGAAGGATACTGGTATTTCCCCATCTGTTTGGAGATATTATTTAGCTTCAATCAGACCAGAATCTCAAGATTCTCAATTTTCTTGGACTGAATTTGTTACTAAGAATAATTCCGAGTTACTTGCTAATCTTGGTAATTTTGTTAATAGAATTGTCAAGTTTGTCAATGCAAAATATAATGGTGTTATTCCTAAATTTGATGTTTCTAAATGTCCAAACTTTGTTGAATTCGCTGAGAAAGATTTTAACTCGATTTTATCAACATATATTGAAGATATGGAAGGTTCTAAACTACGTAAAGGTTTGGAAACAGCTATGCAATTATCTTCAAGAGGTAATGTCTTTTTACAAGAGAACAAACTTGATAATTCCACTTATGAAAATCAACCTGAAAAGGCAGATGCTGTTGTTGCAATTGGTATCAACTTAGTTTATTTAGTTTCCACTGTCATTGGACCATATATGCCAGAAGTTAGAGATAAAATTTGTGAAATTTTGAACGCACCAAAACTAGCTATTCCTGATAAATTTGAGTTTTGGATTCAACCAGGACACTGTATCGGTAAACCACAATATTTATTCAATAGAATTGACGAAAAGAAGATTGATGAATGGAGAAACAAGTATGGTGGTCAACAACAAAAATAGGTTTTTATACATTTTGTAGCATATAAGCTTTCATGATTTTAATGTCATGTTATCTTGACCATACCCTGTTAATATATTTGTCTTATATTGAAGGATACCTATCTGTAACACAAAATATTCTACACGACAAGTATTTTGTTGTGTGTTTTCTTTTAGGTTTTTGGTCAAAACTTTTCAAGTGAGTAAGAAGTATTAAATGTTAAAAACTGATTTATCAACTACATCAACAGATCTGGATATTAACAAATGTTGCTTTTGAGACATAGATTGTGTTTCCTGTAAAGTTTCAGGGTTACATTTTTGAATCTTTTTGAAATCTATATTATTTCCTACAAACTCGAAAAAAAATTCACCAAAACCCTAAATTTGCTTACGTAATTATATTTGTTTTAACCAAGGAGATAAATTAGGTATATCAATAAAGCTACTGGGAAATATCTTTATTACTGTATTGTTTATAAAATCTGTTGTACAAGGATAATGATATACTTTAAAAGGAATATTACTACAAATGAATGATGCTTTAAAATTATAAGGTTAAACCGTTACCGTTTTCCCTTGCCTTTTCACCATACTTCTTTATTCTGATAGCTTGGATTGCAATGAAACCAGTAGTATCTTCTGGTTCAAAACCAGTTAATTCATCCATTGAAGATTCAGTTGCATCATAAAGTTTTTCAGTACTAGAGTATCTACCTAAGATACTGAGTGAACCTTTGTAACAACTTGCTCTAACTACACCATTCACAGTGTTTTGAGAAGGTTGGATCATTGATTTAACGTATTCAAATTCAGGAGTGAAGTACATACCATTGTACATTAACTTGGAATATGCTGGAGTAACAAATGTATCTCTTAAAGCTCTAACTTCTCTATCAAGAGTTAAACCTTCTAAATCAATATGAGTTGATCTTAAAATGGTTAAACCAGGAGTTTCATAACAACCTCTAGATTTAATACCAATAAATCTATTTTCAACGATATCAATTCTACCAACACCGTTTCTTCTTGCAATTGCATTAGCTTCTAGGAAAATTTCTAAAGGTTCAGTGATCTCTTTACCATTGGTAATTAACTTGGTTGGCTTACCTTTAGTAAATTCAACCGCAAAGGTTTCTGGGGTATCTGGAGCATCCATTGGGTCAACAGTTAATTTCCACATGTCTTTTGGAGGAGTACAATCTGGATCTTCTAAAATACCAGCTTCAA
Source organism: Pichia sp. yHMH446 (assembly GCA_030555725.1). NCBI lineage: Eukaryota > Fungi > Ascomycota > Pichiomycetes > Pichiales > Pichiaceae > Pichia > Pichia sp. yHMH446. The sequence continues at coordinate 13,792 of JANIWQ010000095.1, forward strand.
ATGAAATATGTGCTAAATTTTCATCAGTGGACCATGGTTTTGCCTTAGTTTGGAACACTGGAATGCCCTTTTGAGCAGCATAATCTAATAAATCTTTTCTACCTGCAAATCTTTTGAAGAAAGCTGGATCTCTCCATGGGGCAATCACTTTAACATCTGGCTTTAATGCATAGAAAGATAATTCAAATCTGACTTGATCGTTACCCTTACCTGTACAACCGTGAGAAACAGCAAAACAACCTTCTTGTTCAGCGACATCTATTTGTGCCTTAGAAATAACTGGTCTAGCCAAAGAAGTACCTAAAAGATAAACATTTTCGTAGATACCGTTGACTTGAACAGCTGGGAATAAAACGTCTTCAACGAATTCTTTTCTAACATCGACACAAACAAATTTAGTTGCACCAATTGCAAGTGCCTTTTTCTCAGCAGCTTCGAAGTCTTCTTCTTGACCAATGTTAGCCATGAAGGCGACAACTTCGTAGCCTTGTTCTAATAACCAAGCTAATATAACAGATGTGTCCAAACCACCAGAGTACGCTAGACAAACTTTTCCCTTAGACATTGTATGATATGTTGTATTTAATACGTGATTGATAAATGAGCTCAGAAGGGAAGAAAAGAAGAGAAGAGAGGAGAAGAAGAAAAGAATACAGAGAGGATAAGAAAGATAGAGGAGTAAAGGAGAAATGGAAAGTGGTAAATTTTTCAGAAAAGGGGAGACAGAAACATCTTATAAAGGAGTGAGAGAACGCGGAATGTCTGCAGTGACTCAGACAGCTCGGCGGCAACAGTCACACCCACAAAATAGGTGGAAAACGTGAAATAAGCGCGCCCAATGCCATCTGAAAATTACCGCATCAGGTAATACCAGGACACCCTTACCGCGCATCCCGCCCTGCGCCGATCGACGCAGAGAAGATGCAACCCAACGACACGTGACCGCTAAACACGTGACCACGCAACATCCCCCACTGCACGTGACCCGATCCGTTTCGCGGTTTCGCCGTTTCGTGCTCCCGCCACGCGAAACAGACGAACAACTAGTTCAATTTATTTAATCCATCCCCTCCACCTGTTTCCCGCCAAGCGTTCGCGGCTGCTTAGCGGGTGTTTCCGCTTTCGGCGACAGCCGCGGAGCCGCAGCCCTGGGGAGCTGCTCCAGCTGGGGAAGGCCAACCCCGACCTCTTCCGCTAGGCTGTCGGACTCTCACTACGGGGTGGACACTGATCCACAGCACAGTGGCTCCTGTTCACAGTGGCCATGCCACCAACGTAGTCTCCAGTATTTAAGTACTTGCTCTCTTCCCGTTCCTTATTTCCATTTTCACTCCTGCTTTACTCACAGGTTTGATCCAGAAGGCACTTTATATTTTCCACACCCCCTATTTTTTCACCACCCCGATATGGCTACTCCACAACAAGTCCTCAACTTCGCAAAGAAGTTCGGTATCAAGAACACTAAATTGATCCAAACCGGTGCTTACGTTAACGGTGAATGGTACAACAATTCTGATGAAACCTTTTCCGTTGAAGACCCTGGTACTGGTGAAGCCGTTATTAATGTTACCAACACCCCAATTTCTGTGATTGAACAAGGTATCAGAGATGCAGAAGTTGCATTCAAAAAATTCACTAAGGAATACACCGGTAGACAAAGAGGTAGAATTTTGAGGAAGTTTTACGATCTGATGTGTGAAAATGCAGACGATTTAGCAATCATTTGTACAGTTGAAAACGGAAAGTCCCTTGCTGACTCTAAAGGTGAAGTAGGTTACGCATCAAGTTTCTTTGAATGGTTTGCTGAAGAAGCTCCTAGAATTTACGCTGATAACATCCCTTCTGCTGCAATTGACAAAAGAATCATAACTTCTAAACAGCCAATTGGCGTCGTTGGTGTTCTTACACCATGGAATTTCCCAATTGCTATGATCACTAGAAAATTAGGAGCTGCCTTTGCGGCAGGTTGTTCTACCGTTATCAAACCAGCAACTGAAACCCCGCTTTCTGCTCTAGCATTAGCTTCTTTAGCTGAAGAAGCAGGATTCCCTAAAGGTGTTCTTTCCATCTTCCCTGTTGATCAAAAGAGAACCATTGAAGTTGGTAAATTGTTTTGTGAATCTCCAATTATCAAGAAGATCTCATTTACAGGTTCTACAGGTGTTGGAAAACTTTTAATGACTCAATCCGCTTCAACTTTAAAGAAATTATCTTTCGAATTAGGTGGTAACTCTCCATTCATTGTTTTCGAAGATGCTGATATTGATACCGCTGTTACTGCTGCAATTGCTTGTAAATTGAGACAATCTGGTCAAACTTGTATATGTGCAAATAGGCTCTACATTCATGAAGCAGTTTATGATGAATTTTCTACTAAATTCACAGATGCTGTCAACAAACTTACTTTAGGTTATGGTTTAGATCCTAAAACTACTCATGGTCCATTGATTCATCAAAGGGCTGTCGAGAAAGTTGAACATCATATTGCTGACGCAATTGGAAAAGGTGCAAAAATTTTAACTGGTGGTAAGAGAGCAACTCAACTAGGTCCTTACTTCCACGAATTGACTGTTCTAGGCGATGTCTCTAAAGATGCATTGGTCAACAAAGAAGAAACTTTTGGTCCTTTAGCTCCTTTGATTAAGTTCTCTACTGAAGAAGAAGTTTTACAATTGGCTAATGATACAGAATATGGTTTAGCTGGTTACTTTTTCTCCAAAGATTACGCTAGAATCTTTAGAGTAGGTGAATCTCTTCATTGCGGTATGATTGGTGCTAATACTGGTGCATTGGGTGAAGCTGCATTACCTTTCGGTGGTATCGGATGGTCCGGTTTCGGTAGAGAAGGTTCTAAATATGGTATCGATGACTATACTGTGATAAAGTCTATCGTAATTGCTGGTATCTAGGTTAGATACTATTTTATAAACAGTTGAGTGATTGTCGCTTAATTTCTTTGTAACATAACTTTAATTTATAAACTCATTCTTTATATAGAAAGCGCCCAATATCATGAAAAAAAACAGAAAGAAAGAAAGAATCTAACTTTAAACTAGTTTAGATTCAACGGCTTTGACTTTACTTTCAATACTTTCTGATTTATCTATTCTCGTTCCAACACGTATATCACTTTGAACACGGTATATACCCATCTCATGGACTCTCTCATGTAATTTCCCAATTAATTGCATAACATCATCCCATGGACCTTCAATTGCAGTTCCAGCACTATGCATTTCACTTTTCAATCCACTTGCCTTAATTTGTTTCTCAACTTCTACAATATAATCCGAAACAGATGGTGTTGGTGTCCCAATAGGAATCAAACATATATCCGCAATACAATTCAAGTTAACACCCATAATTCGTCTTGGTGTATATATATGTTAAATGATGGTAAAAGAGAATTATGGCTTGGGGCCCGTATTATTTAAGTGTCTAATTGCAGCGACACATCGATGGTAGGTAATTGAGGTGACTCAATTAATTATGGTATAAAGGATTGAGCACTCAAGCTATTTTTTTTTACTTTGACTATTGATTTTGGAAGTTTAAAGATGAAAATATATAGTAAGTTTGAATCTACAATTTTAAATCATCGGTGAAAAGAAAATTATACAAGGGTATGCTTAGTTTATACATTTATTCCACCTTTACTGTAATCCTAGTTTTTTGTTAACAACATCTATTTTATCTTGCATACTCTGTTCCTTATCAGTTCTTGTACCAACTCTAAGATCACTATGGACCCGCACAAATCCACTTCTATGTATACATTCATGTAATTGCCCAATAATATTCATTGCTGTATCCCATTCGGCTTCGATCGTAAATCCACCTTTATGAACAACAAAAACTACACCACTTTTTTCAAGAATTAATTGGCAAGACTTCAATGCTTCTTCAAAAGAGGTTACCGAAGGTCTTATCTAAAGAATTAAATTTTTCAAAATTTTTATCAATTCCCCCCCCCCCCCCCACTATTAGCTCGATTTCATATCCCGACGTACTGGTGTAAATGCAACATCAGCTAGACAATGCATGTTCAATGTATAGTCAAATTATCTGAAGATGTGTCTAAGAAAGTGTCCTATATTATATGATGCATATAAAGAATAAAAAAATGACGTCTAAGGATTTCATGTGCGCCTAAAGTAACTTTAATTTTTGTATATGCAGTACTGTGAGATAATTTATTTCTTGTATGATCAGCAATATTCAATCACATAGCTAATTTGTTATGGATTTTACTGTTCCTGAAGGAGCAAGCCCTGAACTTGATCTGTTGCTAACAAGATTGGCAAAAGATTACAATGATGGCTACTTAACAGAGAAAGGCTATATCAAAAAACGGTTAGAAATATTAGACCTACATAAAACTGACGGCTCAATATCAGGAAAAAGCCATACACCATCAATAACAGTTCATTCAGGGACCGGAAATGAAACTAATAATAATTACTCTAATTCTGACTTTATCAGCGATGATTTTTTCCATCCTGGACATGCAGTAACTCCATCAGTGGATGAAAATTCAGGTACAACTAACCCTGTATATTATACTGAAGAAATGTTAACTAAATATAATAATCTCAACAATCATTATGATTACAACATTAGGAAGGAACTTCAGAAACCTTTGGATCCAAGAGATCTTTATTCTCATATTGATTCCAATCATAATTTCGATAATTTAGCAATGATTTTACGTAAACGTGCAAAATTATCTGATAAGGAACCTGCTGTTTTAATCGTTGATGAGAAAGGTCGAGAGTTGAAAGTTATTACATGGGATAAACTTTACTTTAAAGCTGAAAAGATTGCTCTCCAGATCAAAAATAAAGCAGGTTTATACCCAGGTGATCGTGTTTGTCTCATATATCAAAATGTTGAAGTAATTGAATTCATGATTGCTCTTTATGGCTGCTTTTTAGCTGGTATCGTTGCAGTACCTTTAGGTAGCTCTCTTCCAACATCAGAACTAGTAAAGATAATGAAAAATACTCAGTCTCATCTTACTTTAATGAGTGATTCTGTATTCAAATACTTTGAAAAATTACAAAAACAAAATAAAGCTTCTGTTTGGCCAAAAGGAATGTCTGTTTGGAAAACTTCTGAAATGGGAGTTTACAAACCATCAAAGGGTAATGGAGACCCGCCTTTGAAAGTTTCAGATTTGGCTTATATAGATTACTCAAAAACTTCATCAGGAGAATTCAAAGGTGTAGTTATCTCACATCGAACTATTATAAATCAGATGCAAATGATGGATAAAATTTTATCAACCTCTCCAGATATTAAAACTCCAGTTGTTCGATCCACAATAAAACCTTCACATTCAAGAAACACAATCTTAAGTACCCTTGATGTGCGAAATTCAATAGGTTTGATTGTATCAATGCTCTTTTCAGTTTACAGCGGAAACCTTTTTATTTGGATGCATAGCAAAGTTGCTGAAGTTCCTGGTTTATTTGCTAATGTATTGTCCACTTATAGAGTTTCTATTACACTTTCGGAGTATTACGTCCTCAAAACTATTGTCTACAATTATCAATCATTCCCACAAATTACCAGGACTTTCAGTAAACGAAAGGTAGATCTCTCTTGTGTAAAGTGGTGTTTGATTGATACATTTACAATTGATTGTGAATTTAATGAGATTTTAAGTGATCGTTGGTTCAAACCGTTAGGGAGTAAGCACAGTAAGAGAATTATAGCTCCCATTTTATCATTAAGTGAACATGGCGGTGCAATAATCTCAATGCGTGATTGGTATGGTAATGAAGAACAACTGGGTTGTATCTTCAATAAAAGCTCACAACTTGAAACACTCGATGAGTTTGGTGACAACGATACAAAAGACAAACTTTCTGAAATTTTAATTGATAGAGAGTCTCTAACTACCAACTCAGTGAAAGTGATAAATGATTCGCCACCTAGTTATTCATCTTCATCAGGTTCAAATCTAAATTTTGTTCGAGTAGGTGCCTTTGGATATCCTGTGCCTGACGCAACTTTAGCCCTAGTAAATCCTGAAACTAAAATTTTGAGCGGTGTACTAGAAGTTGGTGAAATTTGGGTTGATTCTAATTGTGTTTCGGGTGGTTATTGGGGTCTTCCAGATGATACAGAATCAATATTTCAGGCGCAGTGCTCTGACTATGAAGGTATTTTGAGCTTGAGATTTTTGAGAACAGGATTACTTGGTTTCATCTATAACGGTAAAATATACGTTCTCGGCCTGTACGAAGATAGAATCAATCAAAGAGTAACATGGTATGACCAGTATCTAGCGCTTTCTGCCGAAAGTAAGTCTAAAGAAAATTCAGCTGGTCATATTCGCCAGTCATCTGCGAGCTCAGATATGGAAACTATTTTCAAGTCAAGGAGAAAGAAAAAAGTTTTCAACCTGGACCATATAGATCTCGCCCAGAATTTGAGTAATAAATATATTTACAAGTATCATTACTCTCATCATCTGGTTAAAACACTTGCAAAAAATCTACCTTTTTTCAAAGAATGCGCTTTCTTCAACTTGAAAGTCAATAAAGAGTATCTTCCTGTAGCCATCATGGAGTCTGATATGAGTAGCAATACTACCACTGGTGGACTAGTAGAGATACAATCAATGGTAAATGAGGCCTTTAGCTTACTTGAGAAACATCATAATGTCAGGTTATTCTTCATAGTGGTTACAAAGCCAGGTGCATTATCCCGGTCAATGAAAAGTGGTAGGATGGAGATTGCAAATACATTAACGAAAAGAAGATTTTTGGAAGGAAGACTACCTAGTGTATATGTGGCTTTTCGGCCTTACAATTCACTAGGCTCGATTTATCATGGAGACGATTTAGTAGGTGGTATTTGGTCTTCATACTCTACTGATGTAAGAAAGGATATGTTAAGTTATGCTGAGGTACAAAATTCAGGGTTAGATAAACGTGATTTTACGATTGATTTTAAATCCAATAAAAAACTTTCTGATTATCAAAATCCAGTAGAGTTATTGGAATTTAGGGCAAATCGACAACCTGATGAACTAGCTTTTGCTCAGGTTGAAGGTCTGATTATTAAAGAAAGTAAACAGCTAACAACTTGGAAGAAGTTTGAGAATAAGGTTTTTGCGATATGTACCTACATTTTAGAAAAGAAGGTTCTAGTGGCAGGGGATTTTGTGGTATTAATGTATCCACTGTGCGAAGACTATATTGCGTGCCTTTTTGCTTGTTGGATGGCTGGATTTGTTGTGATACCACTTCCTTTGATAGGAAAGAATATACATGATGCTATAGATGATTCGGTTTTACTTGCTGAAATTTTGGTGGAGTTCAAGATAAAAGCAATATTTGGTAACAACGAAACTGAAGCTTGTTTAAAGTCTAAAGGAACTAGCAATAAATTGAAAGAGTTATCAACCAAATACAATATTACCATCCCGAAGCTAAGAAACACATCCAAACATTCAAAAGCATCATCTAGTGGTAAATCAACCTATAAAAAGATGCAAAGGTATAGAGAGGCCAGCGCTTCTAGAGTTAAAACAACCACATCTATGGTTTGGATTAGTCGTTCTTCCGATAATATCAAAACTTGTGTCAAGATATCCCATAGTAAGTTGTTATCCATGTGCATGAGCTTGAAGGAAACATGCCAGATGAAAGGCACATCACCTTTGATTGGATGTTCCAATTACACGCATGGTTTAGGATTTATCATGAGTAGTTTGATGGGTGTTTTCCTAGGAACAACAACATATCTGATGACAGAAACAGAGTATAAACTACACTGTAGCACATTTTATCAAGCAGTGGAGAGATACAAGATTGAGAACATATTTATGGAAAGTAAATTATTTGTTTATGCTCTCAACAAAAGTGGGTTGAAAAAGGTTTGCTTAAAGTCGTTGAAAAATGTGATGTTGTCCTGGTCTAGCCGTGCAGATCCATTATTGTCATTGAAGTATAAGGATCAGTTGGAAGTTGCCAATCTAAAACCCAAATACATATCCAACATTTTTGATCATCCTCTAAATCCTCTTATTTCCACTCGCTCACTTCTTTCCATCGATCCAGTTGTTCTCTGGCTTGACCCTCATGCGTTATCACAAGGATATATAAGCATTGTAAATCCTAAGGATTCTCCAAATGCAATTCCTGTGACCGATTCTGGCGTTGTCTCTGTTAATACTGAGATCCTGATTGTAAACCCTCAAACTGAAGACCTTTGCAAAATTGGAGAATTTGGTGAAATATGGGTTTCTTCTCAGTCAACAGCGGAGAGATTTGCGGGTAAGGACAACAACTCCGCTAATAAAGAGCTTCTCAATAGAAGATTGAGTTTCAGTGACAAGACATATTTAAGAACAGGAGAGTTTGGGTTCATACACACAGTTTCTAAAACTGTGGAAAAAAATAAAGTGATTGAGCTTCAACTTCTGTTCAATCTTGGCAGTATTGATCTCACATTTGAGTATTGTGGTTTGCAATTTTTCGCATTTGACTTTGAACATTGTATTGAGACGTTTGATGGTGTGAATCAGTGCTGCGTTTTCAAAGCCGGCGAGTATACAGTGATGGTTGTTTCAACTTCAACGAGACGCAGTTTGAGCACTATCACTCCTTTGATGACACTGAAACTCCTGAATAAATTCAAAATTATAATTGATATTATATCTTTTGTTGATTCAGACACACTGCCTGTGAAAGAGGGTACAATACAACGAGCAACTATCGTCTCTAGATGGATGAGTGGTAAGTTGAAGACAATTTCGACATTCGGAGTTTCTTATGGTGAAAATGAAATGATCAAAGCTATAAAAATGCAAGAGTGGACCGAAGAAAGAATACCAGAGTTAGAAAGTAATTAGTTAAAGATGGGCTTTTATTAAGCATGTAATCAATTTTGTAGATTGCGCTGTTCAATTAGGATTATTCAGCCTTACGCGTGAACTTTAATCTGTAAATCTTTCAACAACCTCGACGTCACCTGATAATGACAACATCACCCTTTTTTATAGGTTAAATGGATACTGAAGAGAAACTCAGTACTCTCAGAAAATTATATCCCAAATATAAAGATGATTCTCTGTTAGAAGTTTTGATTATGTGTGAAGGTTCTTTGACTCGTACAAGATCAATTTTAGGTGAAGGTGGCGATACAGATAACGTGAAACATGTTGTAACACATCACGATCTTGAACCAAAAAGCTATTCACAAGATACCAAAAGTAGGTTTTTTGAGGAAAAACTGAAAGGGAACAATGCTATGGTCACTTGCAATCAAAATAATACACACCCAAGAAAATCTCTAACTAGTGCTTCTCCAGAACGGATAGGAACGCATATTCCTATTGACTTAAATCATGAGAATTGCACCAAGAATGCTGATAGCTCTGTGTTGCTTGATAGCACTGAAAGGTTGGAAGGTATAAATCAAGACAATCTTAAAGCTAAGGTAAACATAACCTCCTTGATTGGATCTAAAAGAAAATTTGAAAACCCTAACATTTCTTCGAAGAAGCATGTCAGAAAAGCATTAATAACAAACAAGACGATTACTTTAACTACTAAATTTGAGATCGAAACTGCCTTGCCCAACGTACGAATAATCGAAAACTTTTTGGACGAAAAGTTAGCTAACGAACTACTCGATACTTTAATGAGTCAGAGAATGCTTTTCAAACCTAAAACCTTTTACATCGCAGGAAAATTATGTAAATCATCTCAGAAGACGATTGTATACAGTAGAGATGACCTCAATGCTTACGATACGGTTTATTCGACAATGAGCAAGAATCATCATCCCCCTCCTCCCTTAATCACATGCCAGGCGTTTATTGAAGAGAAAGTGAACGAAATTCTACATGAGATTTATTTCAAAGACACATCAAAACCATCATATTTGATTTTTGAGAACTGGAAAGCTGACTTTTGTGTTGGTAATTATTATCCAGATAACGACTCTCATTTGGATTGGCATAGCGATAAGTTGACCAACATTGGTCCTTTACCAACTATTGCTTCTATGTCTTTTGGGGCAACTCGACTGTTCCGATTACGGAGGTCGTTCCCCTCAGATTCTACGATATATAATATAGTGTTACCGCACAATTCCCTATTAGTTATGCTTCCATCAACACAAGAATTGTTCAAGCACTGTGTTCCTTCGCTTAAAAACTCTTTGCTATGCACGAATCCAAAAGCTGGTGAGGCAAGATTCAATTTAACATTTCGAATGCTGCACCCGGCAATAAAAAACAATAAGTGTGTTGTTTGTGACAAATGTAAACAGAAAATGATTCTTCGAAGGCTTTTCAAAGGTGATGATCTGGGGTATTATGTTTGGATGTGCATGTCCAGTTTCAAGGGTACATCATGCAACGGATTTAAGTATGCCAATTTTACAGCAGAAGGAAATAATTCTACACTTGCAACTAAGGAGAAGAAAAATGCTACTCGATGGTTCTGTCCCTCTGAAACAAACTCCATTCAGGTATTAACCAATTTTTAAAAAATACTTCCTTACTTACAAAGTAGTGTGTCTATTATCCATCATGCACAGCATGATTTTTTTTCTAAGAAAAGTGCTACCCTTTAATATGATACATGACCAAACTTCTCATCTAAAATCTTGTTTTTCATGCTTCGGCTCCAATCCTCTAAGTCGTTATTTTGATCATGTAGTGCAACCAGAATTATTGTCATATTATCAAACCCAATTCCAGTTATTGTATTGGCCATATTTATGCAGTTGTTCAATATGAGTTCACTAATATCCGTCAATTTTTTGCCCAAGGCCAACTGTTGCCTTACCAGTTGTATCAAATCTGCAGATTTATAGCAATCCCAGATACCATCACAGGCAATAATTAAGAATTCGTCCTCTGCTTTAACAACTTTTTGTATTATTATATCCGGATCGACAGTAACTTGAAATTCTTCTGGGGCAGTCAGGCGAACCCTTTTGTTATTTTTAGAGAGGTTATACTTTCCATGATTATTATTATTGTGTAATTTGAAATTGAAGTCGCCAAAGGCTCGACTCAATGCCAAGATGGAATTTACTCTATTCTGTGCAACATAACCACCATCATTGTGAATTCTCATGAGTTCACCGAGATTCTTTGGTTTATGGTCAAATGACAAATGCTTAACACATCCACCTCTCGAAAGTATGCATCTAGAATCTCCTGAATTTGCTGTGATGATACAATCTTTGAATAAGATAACAACCACGGCTGTCGTTCCACTGTTATTGTTTGAATCGTAATAGAATTTGTAGTCAATCTCCATAAAACAATCTTTGATTATTTTAGGAAAATCGATCAACATTGTGGTTTCACCATTATGGGGATCAAGAATTTTGAGTTTGTCTTCAAACGGCAGTGAGTTGATCTCACCTGATATTGCTCGTCTGAGATACAGTGGAAGCAGATCACTTACAAATTTAGATGCACTACTACCGCCATGCCCATCAAAAACACCATATATGTTAATTCTAATATCATTTGAAGTGTACTTAGAATGTGTCTTTGATTCTGTTCTTGAACTATCAGAGGTTGTGTCTGTGAGCTGATCAGTTGGTGAGCCTGATTCAAGGTTATTCGACTCGGAATTTTCTTGCTCAAAGTTATCACTCTCACCATTATCATTCAAAGATACATGTATAGTATCGTTGAGGTGACAATAAGCATCTTCCATCTGGAACCTGTATCCCTGCATTTCCCCAATTGCGTGAGATATATGCTCATGTTGAACAAGAGTGACTTTTTTGTCCGTCACAGGTGTTGACATTAAGTTACCCATATTTATACCTTGAATTAATCGCCTTGTGTCTCCTCTTTCCCAATGTTAGTATGCTTTGAGTATCAGTAAGTTGAGCGTGTATATATATCTCGAACTCTGTCAGAACCAGTGCTGAAAAACTCACGCCGATAACGATGAGTTTTTAGGCCTTGATGACGGCGAGTAGACTCTATTCAAAGAGTGAAGTGTGGGACCGCTATTATCTACACCAAATACAATTATAAAATAAATTCTTGAGTATTATTTCAGGAAAGTCCATCATTTACACTTGGAAAGTTCCTTAACAAAGTTGCCACCCCAATAACTAGCGGTGTACTTAGAAATGTAGTTGAACATTTTATTGAAATTACCTGCTTTCTTTTCTTCCGAAATAGTCAAGCCTTCATAGATAGCATCAGCTAGTTCATCAATGTTCCATGGGTTGACAATTAAAGCACCATTCAAGGATTGCGCTGCACCTGCAAATTCAGATAAAATCAATGTACCTTTATTTTTTTGCTGGCAAGCTATATATTCATAACTCACTAAATTCATACCGTCTCGAGTAGAAGAAACAAGACATACGTCACTCAAAGAGTACAATGAAATGAGCTCTTCAAAAGTAACAGATTTGTGTAAAAAGTGAATTGGTACAAACTCAACTGTACCAAATCTACCGTTTATTCGTCCAATCAATTCATTCACATTGGCTCTGAGATTTTGGTACTCTTCAACATCACCTCTAGAAGGAACAGCTACTTGGACCAGAACTACTTTTCCAATCCACTCTGGATGCTGTTCCAAAAATATTTCAAAAGCGTGCAATTTTTGTGGAACTCCCTTGATATAATCCAATCTATCAACACCAACAATTAATTTACAATCTTCACCAAATTTTTGTCTCAGATGTTGAACACGATCTTTCACAGATTCCTTTTCAAGACCGTTCAAAAACTTGTCTACATCGATACCAATAGGATATGTTCCAACTGTGATATCTCTATCTTCAAATCGAATACCTTGAGGACTAGTAGGCAATTTTAAAATTCGTTCAATGGAAGAAAGAAAGTGTCTAGCGTAATCGTAAGTATGAAAACCAATTAAGTCACATCCTAAGAGACCTTGTAAAATTTCTGTTCTAACAGGAAGAATCCTATAAATTTCACTAGATGGGAATGGTGTATGCAAGAAAAATCCAATCTTGACATTCTTTTTACCAACTTTATTCAACTTTTCTCTTAGTATTGACGGAACTAGCATCAAATGATAGTCATGTACCCAAACAATATCATCATCTTCGACTTTATTGAAGATTTCCTCAGTGAACATCTTATTTGCTTCAATGTAAGCTGCCCAGGCTAACTCGTCAAAATTCATTTCACCAGGATGATAATGAAACAAGGGCCAAAGAATAGAGTTGGAGAAACCATTATAATGTAACTCTGCAATTTCATCAGATAGCCATATTGGATAGCAATTGAAGTTATCTTTCAAATCAGATTCAATCTGTTTCTTGTCAACATCACTGGAAACACTCATTCCTGGCCATCCAAACCATTGAAATGAGGTTTTAAGACCCTGAAGTGCAGTAACTAGACCACCTGATGACATCTTATATGTATAGGAATTATTTTCTGAGTCTGCATTTTCAGATTTGGAGTTTTCAGTGATTGTAACTGGTATTCTATTAGATACCACTAGTACGTTTGGCATCTTTGTTTCGGAAAAAAGAGAAAGGCTTGGAGAACAGTTCTTGAAACAAAACGATTACACATCCCTTAAGTATTAAAAGTAAACGTCATTATGTAGAAATTTCTAGGAACAATAAGCTTTTCTCAGCATCCGTGCACCAATAGAAATGTGTAGCCATCATGCCATTTGCAAATTGCCTATTTCGGCAGATTGATTATACAGGGAATCATTAGTATTGAATCTTATCATAAGATGATTGTCTACCTTTTGAAATAGGCGGGCTAAGAAAAAAAGAACCCGAGTGGCTAGAAACTGGCGGAAGAAAACAACAAGTATATTCCACCGGAACGCGGAGTTTAAGCTTTTCCTTTATTCAAGGTTAGAAATCTAAAGATAAAAAAGTGTTATTATAAACTCCGAACACGGCATTTTTTTGAGCTTTACTACAAAGCAAAATGTGAAATAAAGTTGTAGTAGAATGCAATCACTTGTATGTGCGATGATAAGTCTGCCACTTCATTTGGACCGTGTACATTAGCATCAAATAGACTGAGAGATCCCGGTTGTACCCGGAAGATGTGATCTGTTAAGTTCCAATAATGTCTAGTATCTGTGTTACCGGACATTAAAGCCGGTGCAAAAATAAGTTCACTACCTGAATTGAACTTTTCAGGAAAAACTTCGTCCTCATAAAAAGATTTTATGAGACCAGTAAATTCAAACCAAAAGCTATCATCAGATGGTGTGGCATTAGCTGGTTTCAAATCAACACCAAATTTGGTGATGTTCATAATACCAAAATCAGTTTCAGGGATAATTTCAGCTCCATCAATAGTAAGACCAATATTATATTTATCAACCGCATTATTAGCATGTTTTCTAAGCTTTTCCCATATTGTATCAATCGAGTTACCGTATGAGATCCTATGGTTTATGATAGCACTGACCTCTCTTGGGAGAGAGTTTGCTTTGTCACCGCCGCTGATGATGTCAATTGCCTGTGATGTTCTGACGTTGTATTTGAGAAGCTTATTTTCATCAGCAAATTTTAGGATAGTGTCTCTGGCCTTATCACTATACCTTACATTCTTTGCAGCATCTGCTATATGCTTTGGTAGATTTGAATGTTCTCCCAAGCATTCAAAGAAGCTCATCATTGGATTCTCATCTACCAACAAAGCATCGTACATATCATCTTCATAATCTGTCAAGAATTTGGAAAGCATCCCGATAGAAGTATGATCTCCTGGAATTGAGGAATGACCACCTGGAGTTTTGATTGTAACGTCAATATCACAATACCCCTTTTCACCAGTTGGCAGAAAAGAATAATAGCCACCAAATGCTTCAGAAAACATTGCAGGACCTTCATCAATAAGAACTTCAATTGAATTTGTACCAAATTTCTTTTGTAAAAATTGACTGATATGATAAGCACCGTCCCAGCCTGATTTTTCTTCATCAAAGCCAAATGCAAGTAAAACACCCCTTTTGAAATCTGTTTTTCCATCAACAATCAATCTCTCCATTGTTTCCATAAGACTGACCAACAAGGTTTTGCAATCACTTGCACCTCTACCGTGAAAATATTTGCCATCAAATCTACCACTAAAAGGGTCTTCATTCCAATCTTTTGGATCACCAATTGGAACAGTATCCTGATGCGCTGCAAGCATTATAGGCTTGAGTGTTGAATTGGTACCTGCAAAGTAAAATACCAAACCATATTTTTCAATCTTGTGAACTTCTGCATTTTTGTATACCAATGGGAAACTTTCTTCCAAATATTCATGGAATTTTGACATTTTTGAGTAGTCTTCCATTTGATCGTAGACAAAAGTATCAACTTGAATAGCTTTGGAAAATCTTTCGATAACCCCTTGATGATACTGTTTGTCCGAGAGGATTGATTGAACTGCTTTGTGCTCCTTGATCGGAATTTTGGATGGAATTGGACAAACAGGTTCTCTTACCTTAGATGAATTATCATTATGCGAAAAAAGCGTATATGTAGTTAGAAATCCTGTCAATAATGCAGCAATAACAAATAAAATGATTTTTCTCATAGCTGTATTGGTGGAACCAACTTTTAGTTGTTGTTCTTCATCATCACTAATTCTCTGATATTCTCCTTCACGTGACATATCAGTGAACTTAAGTGGAGAAAGAATGTTAAATAACAGAGGTTTAAAGTACCAATATAATTCTAGACATTCCAAAATTGCTAGGAGATGAAGCTTTTATCTGAAAATTGGAGGAGAGTGATGAGTATTTGTACTTGCATACCTGTGGAGTGAAATTTAGCGAGATAACATAATGATCATTTAGAATTTTCCCGTCTCGGCCGATAGAGCGTGTAGCCCTTGTCTTCATATCTGTTGAATTGCTTGTGGCGTTAGGAAGATAAGAAACTTAATATACACGATATGCTATAAATTTTGGAGCTAAGAAACTAATACTAAAAATAGCCGAGTTCGACGTTTTCTGACGAGTAAACAAAGTCTGTGTTTCTTCTCACCATCCAAGTATCTTTGAAATCGAAACTTCTCCACCCACCAGGATTGGTATCGTCCCTTTCAAACCATGTATGTGTACTCGGCTGATAGTTCCAACCACGACGATGTAGTTCTTGAGCAACAATATATTGTAAATATCCATCATCTGGATTCTGTTCTAAACAATGGAATTGAGTATATCTAGAAGGAATTCTAAGGTTGTTATAATAAAATCCATAAAATAGTGTATCTAAATTTGCTCTTTCAAGTAACTTTTTAGAGCCCAGAATTTCAGGTAATGGTTGAGCCGGGAAACTTGGTTGTGTTATGTAAGGATTAGTAGGAATATATCTATGTGGTTTATCAGCATCAAATGAATCTGGACAATTGAGTAGGGATGATTCTAAGTAAGCTGAAAATTCATTTAGGGAAGGAAGTTTCAAATCACAGATGATTGGGGTAGGCTGTGATTTTTTGGAGGGAACATGAAGTTCTTCTTGTTTTCTGAATTCAAACATTCTATTCTTGGCAGAATCCAAATTCTTTAAATAGTTATCAAAACCTGATGATAAATTTTTGAAATTTTCAGAATCAAAAAAGGTCAGCTCCTTTTGAATGTTAGCAATTTGAGGATTCTTTGCTTCGTTATTGTTTAATATTCTGTCAGCATTAGCAGAAGCCAGATTCTCAATATCTTGATAAAGCTTTTCATTATCGGCAGATAACTGTGGGATAAGTGATTGAGTATTTGATCCTGTTGTTGAAACTCCACCTGAAGATGCAGATGTATTTGTTGTAGATATTTTCTCCTTACCATTATCTACAGTAGCAGATTCAGATGATGATGAAGGTGCTGAAGTAGATGGTAAAGAATTCGGAGAAGGTGATTGTGCGTTCAATTTGTCTGCAGTTTGCGATGCATTTGCTGCCTTATCATTATCGTTATCATTATTGTTATTGTTATTACTATTGTTATTATTGTTGTTGTTGGAATGATTAATAGAAGACGCAAGAGAAGCATAAGATACTTGACTTGGAGGTGGAGTTGATGTTTGAGTTGGTGTTGATATTACCGAATTTGATGTTATAGTCTTCTTCAAAGCGGCTGAGGCAGCTGTTGCATATTTTAGCTTCGGGGTCCCTATTGGAGTTGCTGGTTTCAATCCACCGTTAAGTAAAATATTTCTATCTTTCTCTTTTTCTTTCTCCTTGTCCTTGTCCTTCTCCTTTTCAACTTTCAAACCCGTATCCTTCTCTTTTTGTTTCTCCATTTCGTTCTTCTCCTTCTCCTTTTGCTTTCCTTTCTTTTCCCGTTCACGTTGATTCTTCTCCTTCTCTTTTGAATCAACATCTTCAGACATCGATTGTGATCTACTTGTTATTCCCACATCATCATCATGAATAACGGCAAAACTATCTTCCATTTCATCTAAACCTAAAGCTTCATAAAATGTGTCATCTTCCACAAAATGCTCATCTTGATTAGACTCGACATAGTACTCAATATCTTCTTTGATTTCATTTATTTGTTCGACTTCAATATTATCATTCTCTAGATGTCTTAATATTGACTCAAGCATTGATATATGCCATTTATGTCTACCGAGTTTCTCATTTAATTCATTAATTTGATTTTGCTTAGCAACATCGGATTTCTTCTTCTTTAGTGTCGAAGTGATTTGATCGATTTCAGCTTCCATTGCTTCAATTTGTCTCTGTAATTCATCTATATTACCTTCAATAAATTCAGCAGCTTCCAATTTCTCCTTCTTTTTTGGATCAACCACTTCTATTGTTGAAGCTAAAGCCTCATTTGAAAAAGCTTTAGTTTTCATCATTTTCTCAACTTCTTTGAATCTTTCCATCTCTCTTTCGATAAGCTTTCTATGTTCAGTCAACGGTTTCTTATCCTTAACTTCAGTACCGGACATCCACGACTTAATTTGTTCACGAGACCTCTGCAACTTTTTGATTTCTTTTTTCAAGTCTGTCTCCAGCTTCTCCTTCTGTGACTGATTGTCACAATCCTGAAGTTTGTCATATATAAAATCAAACTCTTCGAGTCCTTCACGGACTTTCTTGAACACCCTTTCTATTTCCTGCTGTAGCTTTCTCTGAGACATTTTTTTAGTGTGGGAGTCTGAGATAATCACGTGTCGTTTATGTTTTGTTCTCTATGTTGCGTAAGGTAAAGTAATACATATATTTGCTCTTTCTTCTGTGTACTCTGTGTACTCTAGTGTCTAGTCTTTGGTCTCTGGTCTGGTCTCAGTATCGCTGTCGGGTGTGTCGAGCGAGCGAGAGCTCGAGCATACTTGCGGGATACCGAATGCGGCAGTGACTGCACAGAAAACTAAACAGGAAGCTCGTGGGCAGAAAACAAAATACCAGGCAGCACAGCCCTGTCTTAGCGGTCGATCGACGCAAGACAGAAAACAACATATTTGTTAGACGCTGAGCCTCCTGGCAATTATCCGCGTTGCCCGATTCGGCAGCCGGCGAAGAGTCACAATGCGATAGCACTGGAGATTTTGGAAGCTATGTGGTGGGTGATTCATTCAGGCAGAGACGTGGACCCACTGGCTAAGCTTGTCACATTTTTCATATTGGAGTTTACCCTTTTCTGTTTTCCCCATATCCCTGTCTTTTTGGTTTATAATTATCCATTCATTCAAACAAATAGACATTCCAGCAGCCATGGAGTTTTGGACTACCACTTTAGACTCCCCAACACTAAATGTACTTCCATTCGACTTTCAGAGACCCACTGATGGAAACGTTATCCAGGACACTCATACTGTACAACTCCCTCCAAACACTGACTTTGCAACTGCTTTGACTGTATTTGTTCTTCTCACTTACAGATTGACAGGGGATGACGATCTTGCAATTGGAACTAATACAGCAGAAGGTAAGGATGAATTTGTACTAAGACTAACAGTGGATTCAACAAAGACCTTCAATGAATTGATTCAACTAGTATCAGCAAAATACACTGAATTCAAAGCAAAGACCGAAGGTATTTCCTTGGAGTCTATTGTTACTACACTTCAACGGACAAAAAGTTTGGAGAAGCCACCTGCTGTGTATAGAACTACTTTCCAGTATTCTACATCTTCCGACTCATTAGATACAACCATCCCAGGTTCAGTCAAAGATTTATCAATTTTTTTCGATAATGATTCAAAAATGATTTCTATTTTCTACAATACTCTACTCTATAAAGCTCAAAGGATTCAATTTCTTGGCGAACAATTTCTTCAAGTTTTAGATACAGTTTCAAAAGATCCTTCCGCAATAGTATCTAAAATTAGTTTGATTACACCATCTCAAAAATCAGTCTTACCTGATCCAACAATTGATCTTGATTGGTCTAATTTCAGAGGTGCAATTCAAGATATTTTCTCTGATAATGCAGAAAAATTCCCAGAAAGAACTTGTGTTATTGAAACAGCTTCATTTCTTGACCCTAATGGTAAAGATAGACATTTCTCTTATAAGCAGATTAACGAAGCTTCAAATATAATTGCACATTATTTGATTCAAACAGGTATTAAAAGAGGTGATATTGTTATGATTTATGCTTATAGAGGTGTTGATCTGATGGTTTCTGTGATGGGTGTTTTAAAAGCTGGTGCCACTTTTTCTGTTATTGATCCTGCTTATCCTCCAGCAAGACAAACCGTTTATTTGAAAGTTGCTAACCCTCAAGGTATTATTGGTATTAAAAAGGCAGGTGTTATCGATGATTTTGTTGAAGAATATATCAAGACTGAATTGAAGGTTATCACTCGTATTCCTGAAGTTGAACTTCAAGATGATGGTTCTATTCATGGTGGATTAGTTAATGGTAACGATATTCTCTCTGAATATGAGAAATTCAAATCTGAGAGAACTGGTGTGATTGTTGGACCTGATTCAAATCCAACACTTTCTTTCACTTCTGGGTCTGAAGGTTTACCAAAAGGTGTTTTAGGTAGACATTTCTCACTTGCATATTATTTTCCATGGATGGCTAAAACTTTTAACTTATCTGAAAATGATAGATTCACAATGCTTTCAGGTATTGCACATGATCCTATTCAAAGAGATATGTTTACACCTTTATTCCTTGGTGCAACTTTGTTAGTACCAACTCAAGATGACATTGGTACACCAGGTAAACTAGCAGAATGGATGGGAAAACATGGTGCAACTGTCACCCATTTGACTCCTGCAATGGGCCAATTATTAAGTGCCCAAGCAACAGCTGAAATTAAATCTTTACATCATGCTTTCTTTGTTGGTGATATATTAACTAAGAGAGATTGCTTACGATTACAAACATTAGCTGAAAATTGTTTTATCGTTAATATGTATGGTACAACTGAGACTCAAAGAGCTGTCTCATATTTTGAGATACCTTCAAGAAATAAAGATTCTCATTTCTTGGAATCTCAAAAAGATGTCATGCCTGCTGGTACCGGTATGTTAAATGTTCAATTATTAGTCGTTAATAGAAATGATAGAACTCAAACTTGTGGTATCGGAGAAGTTGGTGAAATTTATGTGCGGGCAGCAGGTTTAGCTGAAGGTTATAGAATGAATGATGAACTAAATAAGGAAAAATTCGTCAATAATTGGTATATTCCAATTGATAAATTTATTGAAAAAGATAAAAGATTGGATAAAGGTGAACCATGGAGACAATTTTGGAAATTACCAAGAGATAGATTATATAGAACAGGTGATTTAGGTAGATATTTACCTGATGGAAATTGTGAATGTTGTGGTAGAGCTGATGATCAAGTTAAAATTCGTGGTTTTAGAATTGAGTTAGGTGAAATTGACACACATATTTCTCAACATCCACTTATTAGAGAGAACATTACCTTAGTTAGAAAGGATAAAAATAATGAACCAACTCTTGTTACATTTTTTGTTCCTAAGAATGTTCCAGAACTAAAATCTTTCAGAAAAATTGGTGAAGAAATTTCTAAAATTGAAGATACTACTGTTAAAGGATTAGTTGAATTTTCTGATTTGATCAAGGATTTGAAAAATCATTTGAAGAAACGTTTAGCTTCTTATTCCATTCCATCTTTTATTATTCCTATGAACAAACTACCATTAAATCCCAATGGTAAAGTTGATAAACCAAAATTACAATTACCAAATGAAAAGCAATTGGTTCAGGTATCTGAATATCAATGTTCCGATGATGATGATCTTCAATTGAGCGAGACAGAAAAGAAAATTAAAGATCTATGGATTTCTGTATTACCAAATAGACCTTCATCAATTCATCCAGATGATTCATTTTTTGACCTAGGAGGTCATTCGATACTTGCAACTAGAATGATTTTCGAATTAAGGAAAAAGTTAGCAATCGATGTTCCATTAGGTATTATTTTCAAACATCCAACATTATCAGGTTTTGCTAATGAAGTTGAAGTTCTCGGCCATTTAGAAGACGGGGAAGACGTGAAAGGTGATGATGAGGAATCTACTCAATCTAAAATTGATTATTATGCAGATGCAGTGAATTTATCTAAATCTGAATTGAAATCATTTTATCCAACATTGGAAACTCTTGATAAGGGTAAGTTGATAAATGTTTTCCTTACAGGTGCAACTGGTTTTCTTGGTACTTTCATTATTAGAGAATTGTTATCTCGTTCCAAGCTGAATATTCAGATTTATGCGCATGTTAGAGCAAATGATGAGGCTTCTGGTTTAGAGAGATTAGTTAAGGCGGGTAAAACTTATGGTGTTTGGGATCCATCATATGAATCCAAGATTCATGTTGTTTTAGGTGATTTATCTAAGCCTAAGTTTGGAATGGATGAAACAAAATGGACAAAATTGACTGAAACTATTGATATTATAATTCATAACGGTGCATTAGTTCATTGGGTTTACCCTTATGATAAATTGAGAGATGCAAATGTTATTTCAACGATTAATGTTTTAAATATGTGTGGGGACGGTAAAGCTAAACAATTTTCATTTGTTTCATCAACTTCGACAGTTGACGTTCCACATTATGTATCTCTTGGTACTAAATTACATGATTCTGTAAATGATAAAGGTGGTATTCCGGAATCAGATGATTTAATGGCAGCTAAAAAGGGTTTAGGTACAGGATATGGACAATCCAAATGGTCTGCTGAATATATTATTCGTCGTGCAGGTGAATTGGGTTTACATGGTGCAATTATTAGACCTGGTTATGTTCAAGGTTTCTCTGAAACTGGTGCTTCTAATACTGATGATTTCTTATTAAGAATGTTGAAAGGATGTGTTGAAGTTGGATCATATCCGGAAATTACTAATTCTGTCAATACAGTACCAGTTGATCATGTTGCAAGAGTTGTTGTTGCAAGTGCGTTACATCCACCATCTAAAGAGAAATTATCCGTTGTACAAGTGACTGGACATCCAAGAATCAAGTTCAATGAAATGCTTTCTGCATTAAACGAGTTTGGTTATACCGTTAAAAGGAATGAATATCGTGAATGGTGTAAAGATTTGGAGAAATTTGTTATTGATGATGGTAAAGATAGTGCATTATTCCCATTATTACACTTTGTTCTTGGTGACTTACCTGAAGATACAAAAGCTCCTGAACTTGATGATAGTAATGCAGTTGAAGTATTGAAAACTGATATTGAGTATAATTCTGATGGTAAAGATTATTCTAATGGTTTAGGCGTGTCAAAGAAAATCTTAGCTGCTTACGTTTCATATTTAATCAAAATTGGTTTCTTACCAAAACCTGATAAAGAACCAGTATTCCCACTCCCTGATATAAATGTTACAGAAGAATCCTTAGAATTGATTCGTTCCGGCGCTGGTGCAAGAACTAGTGCTAACAAATAGGAAAAGATAGGTTAATTAGCTCTATCGTAGCGAATGATATTTACACTGTATAATTATTTAAGCTTTGATTTGTTTCAAACTACTGATTTTAATAAAAACTATAATCTTGAAAGTTCTTCAATTACAACATTATCTATGACACTTTTCTCAACGATACCTTGAACATGATTTGGTCTGACCATTCCATACCAGAATATTGTTCCATCTGTTTTAAATATACCGACGTTACCAGCATATACGTGACCTCCAACATGACTTACCATTGCTAGATCAACATCAAGTTTCTCCTTATTAAGTACTTTCTGAAATTCATCATACACAAGTTTCCCTATTATACCACAACGTGCATCTCTTTGCATATGAGCACAAATAATGATAAGTTGTTTATTTATAGGTTTAACATTGATATTGTCCCAAGATTCAGTTATATGGATACCTGAATTGATTTTATCAAAGAAGTTTTCAAAAGTATTGTCATCATTGATATCGAAGGAAATTTTTTGTGCATCAGGATAGACGATTAAATCATTACCTTTTAATGTTGACATTATGATCATATTACCATTACCTCTACCGAATTTACTCAGCTTGTCCATTGGTTGCAATGCTTCAACTCTTTTAGGCCATGAGGTGTAATCATTAATTCCAGAATTATAAATGATGATTTTGTTCAGTGGTGGAATAGTGTTTGATATATTTTCAGGTACAGATTTAACTGTAGCCAAAATTTCAGATGGTGGTTCACAGTAAGTACAACCAGTATCGTATTTTGGTTTAGGACAATTTGAAATTGTTTTCAATGTATGCTTCAGTCTGGAAATCATTGGTTTAAAGGAGAAGAGATGTCGATTAATGGGAAGAGAAAAAGAACTGTCGGATTTAAAACGGGATTAGTGAACGTTGGCGATAAGTGAGTGCTCGGAAAAAAAAACAAGATCTGGGGTTAAGCCTCCCTCCAATGATGTCGAAATTCAATGGGCTGTCTTCGTAATTCGTACTACATGTAACTGTGCTAAATGTTGCACACTAACGTGAAATTATAGTAGTGATACAAGTATAATCAGAGTACATAAAGGTCATAAAGAAAGCGCATGAGGATGAAAATGGATTGATTCAATTGAAAATAGTGTTTTGTTTCGAAATTAGGCTGTATAATGCGATTGGCGAATTGAATGAATAATTAAGTTCTAATAGAATAAGCACATGTTAAGGAGTAAGTTTGCAGATAAACAGACACATAAAGATGCAAAACAAGCAGTCAAGCAGTCGTCATTGTTGGCTCTTTGTTCATAGGGTTGTTGAACGTAAACTACTTGAGGCTGTTGTGGGGCATAATATGCGGGTTGTGTTGGAGGTATCTGGTACCCCTGCTGCGCTTGTTGATGGTAGTAATAGTCTGGAGGTGGAACCTGCTGTTGATATGACATATGTGGTTGTAGTATATGTGTGTAAACGTTTCTGCAAAAGATTGAGCGGAAAAAGGGTTCAATGTGTGATGAAATAAAAAATATGCGACAGTGAGTGAATATGAATAAAGTCTATGTTCGGTTCAGCCTCCGTTCGAGAAATGAAAGAGATGATGATTGTTAACACGCAAGCACCGTATATATCTGTGGTAATAAGCTCTACCACCAGAAGCACATGTCAACTAGGAAATCAATTGTGAAGCACACACAGAGAGAGGCGATGCACGCCGTAAGACAATCGTCGTTGTTACCAATCTGCTCTGGCTGTTGTTGAACATATACTGGTTGCCCCGGTGGTGCTCCATATCCTTGCTGGGGAGGCACATAGTACGGCTGTGGTGGCTGTTGATAGTAGTAATTTTGAGGAGGCACCTGTTGCTGATAGTAGTAGTTTTGTGGAGGTACTTGTTCAGTCGACATATCCTGAGACGTGGACAGTTTATAAAGTATGCGAAGTGGACAACAGAAGTACTCTCTGTAATGTAACGGTTTTATTGAGTTCTGAAGGTGTTAGTACAAGACAGCCTCCAGGCGGGTAGAGCTACGGTGCGTGTGTGTCTGTGTGAGTGTGTGTGTGGTGGTTGAGGTGGTGGAAGTGGTGATGTATCGGAAATGAAGGGTCCAGTGGGAGCATCTGGCAGTTTCTGGACGCAGCCCGGCGGAACAGCGGGCCCGCCGTTCCGCCGGGACCGGACCAAGCTCTCCTTTTGCGTCGATCGGCGCAGAGCTGGGCGCCTTTTTGCGGAAACTGCTGAGCCCCCCCACGCGAGGCGCCTCGCAGTTGCATCCATCGGATCACGTGCTCTCCTCCAGAGAGCGCCACACAATGGCGTGCGTTATCTCTTGCAGCTATGCAGCGTCGACTTGCTTGATCCTGGATAAGACCGTATTTCAAAAGAATCATCCTCCTTGTGCAGTTTTTGTAGTTCAACAATCGGTACTCCTATAAGTAACCACGCAAGAATGTCTGCTGTTACAATTAAATCAACACTTCGTGTTGCACTACTGCAATTCATTTCAGGTTCTGACAAATCTGCGAATTTAGCTAAAGTTGCAGAATTTGCTAAAAAGGCAATGACAAATGATCCTAAACTTGATTTGCTTGTTTTACCTGAATGTTTCAATTCACCTTATGCTGTTGATCAATTTAGGAAATATGCTGAACCAATACCTGAAGGTGAAACAACTAATTTTCTATCTAATTTAGCTAAGGAATTAAATGTTTCAATAATTGGTGGTTCAATTCCTGAATTAGATGAGAAGGATAATAATAAGATTTTCAATACATGTATCGTTTATGATAATGAAGGTAAAATTGTTGCTAAGCATCGTAAAGTTCATTTATTTGATATTTCAATACCTGGAGGAATCACTTTCAAAGAATCTGAAACATTAAGTCCTGGTAATAAGGCAACAGTTTTCGATTTACCTAAAATTTCAACAAGATGTGGAGTTGCAATTTGTTATGATATTAGATTCCCTGAATTAGCTCAAATTGCATCACGTAAAGGTGCAGGTTTAATGATTTACCCTGGTGCATTTAATACAGTTACAGGTCCTAAATATTGGAATAAATTTGCAATTGCGAGAGCAATTGATAATCAAAATTATGTTTTAATGTGTTCACCAGCTAGAGCTAAGACTGGTTATTTAGCCTATGGGCATTCAATGATTGTTGACCCAAATGGTGAAATAATTGTTGAGTTAGATGAGAATGAAGGTATAGCATACGCTGAATTGAGGAAGGAAGAAATTGTGAAAGCTAGATCAAGTATACCAATTAGTATACAAAGAAGATTCGATGTTTACCCCGATGTTTCAGATAATAGTATTGTTAGTGATTTATAAGGAAATTATATATTTATAAATAAACTATAATCTCGTTTAAACGAATATTGGGATTTCTGGTCCCCAAGTCCAAGGATCATTGAATCTTAAACCGATATCTAAATTAGAAATTTCTTCAATTTCTTCCTTAGTCAAATCGAAATCATTAACATTGAGATTTTCAGCAAGTCTTTCCTTATGGTTAGATTTTGGGATAACTAATAAACCTCTTTGAGTTGCCCATCTAAGTAAAACTTTACCAACGCTAACATTATGATTTTCAGCAATTGATTTGATTTTATCGTGCTTGAAAAGTGATACGACATCTTTAACTTTTGGATGATCCAATTCGATAAAAGATTGTGGACCAAATGAAGAATAAGCGGTAACTTGAATATCATTATCTTGAGCATATTTGATTAATCTTGGTTGAACTAAATAAGGATGATGTTCAATTTGTAATAATTGAGGTTTGATCTTTGCAGATCTAAGTAAATCTTGAATTAGGGCACCGTTAAAATTGGAGATACCGATTGATTTAACCTTACCATCGGAAACCAATTTTTCCATTGCCTTCCAAGTATCAGCTAATGGAACATTTTCAAATTCCCAACCATTTGGACCACAGTAGAATCCTGGTGGATATTTCTCTTCAATTGGAACAAATTTTTGAGCAATTGGGAAATGGATGTAGAAAACATCAATATAATCTAAGCCTAGATCAGATAAAACTTTCTTGATTGCAATTTCAACGTTTTCAGGAGCATGAAAATTGTTCCATAATTTGGAAACAACGACTAATTCTTCTCTCTTAACTAAACCTTCATCGAGTGCTCTTCTAATACCTTGACCAACTTCCTTTTCGTTACCATAATCCATGGCACCATCGAAAAGTCTGTAACCGACTTTAATAGCTTCGTAGATTTGATCAGCCGCAGTTTCGTTGTTGACTTTCCAGCAACCGAAACCGACTTGAGGAATCTTGATACCGTTGTTAAGAGTGATGTAATTTTGAGCCATTGTTCGTTGTAAATAAGAGGAAATGTGAGGAAAGGAACGAAAAGAAGAAAAGAGAGAGGAGCAAAGAAGAAGAGAACAGAAGAGAAGAAGAAGGACAACGAGTTGTGTTGGGAACCTGTAGTGTGGAGAACTAACCACCTCTTACTTACCTGCCTTCTTACTCGCAGAAACCGGCTGTGCCAGGCCGGACTCCTCGGAACGAGCTCCCTGCCAGTCCCAGCCGCAGTTTCCAGCTGCAGACCGCGCCACAGCAGCGGCGAGGGTCGCGCCCCTTCCTTTCCCCTTCCCTCCCCCCTCCCTCCCCCACCCCGGATTTTCCCCCCCCGGGCGCCGGGGTTT
>JANIWQ010000096.1:0-41246 GCA_030555725.1 Pichia sp. yHMH446
CCTAAAATACCCAAAACCGTAACCGACTAACATTTGCTAGCTTGAAAAGCTAAACCATCAGTTCCAACCAAACGAGCCATCGCGAAACCAACCAAAGTAGTTACCATCCTTTACAAAGATCAGTGCGCACGAATAGCTCAGTGGTAGAGCAGCAGATTGCAAATCTGTTGGTCGCCGGTTCAAACCCGGCTTCGGGCTTATTTTTTAGCACTGTGTTTTAGGTTATTATGTGTGTTACATTTACATTGTTCCAAACTGTTTTTTTGATGGATTGCTTAAATTCATATACCTTATAATGTTGAATAGTGCAAGAAGCTGAACAAATAATAATTACCAAGCCTGGTTTGGTGTAAATTGAAACTATTGTTTTCTTGGAACTTAAGCATTACTTTCTCAGTTTCCTCTCCGAGTTTCATTATTTCTTTCTTTGAAGTTGCTTAAGCTTCATTACTTGTACTAGTAAGTGATTTGTTGCTTCTTAGTTGGAAACTTATGGTTAGACGTTCCTTTATTGATTGGGTTGTACCCGTGCACCTCACATTTTATTTTTTTTTCAATTAGAGTGCCCCGGCAGTACACGCTAATTTTGTATTGTTGTTGCAAAACCAAATTAAATATTGATAATTCATTAACAATTCAGTCACAATTATGTTGCTAATACATTAATTGATACAAATTACTCAATTGCTTTTAACTGAATATTATTGAAAATAGAAGAAACCAAAGAAAATGAAATATATTGATGAGTTCGATATAGATTTGGTTAACCAAGCACTGACCTTTAATACAACTGATATGCATATCCAGGGTACTTGCGACCTTTTTACTACAAAACCTGTGGGAGCAGATAGAAAGCTATATAAAACACTAGACAAATTATACAATGTTAACGATAATAACAACGATAATAACAACGATAACAATGATGCAGCTGCTAGTGATAGCAATCAAAGTTATGATGGTCAATTAATAAAACCACCACGTCAAAATTCAACGTCATCAGTAAATTCGGGTAAATCAGTTGACGGGCTTAATTCTCAATTCATACAGCTCAAAAATAGATCCTTCTCATATTCATATACTAAACCTGTGATATCTTCTCAAAGTGATCCAAAATCAAGAAGATCGCATTCCTTTAACTCTCCTACACCAGAACCTGAAACTGTAACTTACAATCTAGACTCACCATTTGGCCCATTATCTCAGTCTTCTTCAAGAAAGTTATTTGGTTATTTAATTGGTGCTTTAAATGCTACATTCCCCGACCACGATTTTTCTGCTGTTGAACCAAAACATTTTACCCTACTACCTTCTACTGGTGAACTAATTGCTAAAGTAAATTCTTTTCTTATATCTTCTGGAAAAGCGACAGGTCTTGATTGGATATGGCAAACTATCAATACTCATATGGAATTTGATCAATGTATCTGCTTCCAGTTTGATCCCCAACAATCTTTCATCGATGATTTAGGTGTGATATGGTGCAATATGTACTTTATCTATAATAAAAAGAAAAAGAGAGTTGCGTTTTTGTATTTTCTAGCCACTGTTTTAAATGAAACTACTGATGAATCGACTACTTCCAGGAGAAGAAACAGTAAAATTGGAACATTGGATGAAGAAGGAATGCAGTTGGGTGAAGATGACAATGAATATGACCTTCGCTATAATTCAGACTATGAACCGATCTATGAAGATGTTTTTGAAGAAGATGAAGAAGATGCTCAGATGAATGAAGATGATTTACATACTGTAAATGAAGGTGAAGGGATAGATTACGATGATGAGAACGATTATGAAATGAGCGAAGATGAAATGGCTAATATTAATCAAGATGATGAAGGTTTTATATAATCATTAATCATATCAGTATAAGAAGTTTACATTTGTTTTAAACTCCGTATTTCCAGTAATAACAGTGTGTGATGAACTCGTATCTCAGAGAAACAAAGCATTGAAAACATGACACGCGTCAATATTTTCAAGATCTTTAAGATCTTGATTTTTTTTGTGTGCAAACCTACGCTATGAGCTCTCAAAAGTAGAAACCAATGGATATTCAAAACTATCTAGATGAAGATTCTCAAATTAATAAAATACAGAATGAATCAAAAATTTTAGACTCATTGAGAAACCATAAAATTTCAGCGTGTGAGCTTTTGCTTTCATCAAGTAAAACTCTAGCCAATAAATTACATAAAACTGATTCTACAGTTAGTGGTTTTGTTAAGTTATTTGAAAAAGAAAAGCTCGAAAAAATAAATAGTAAATTAAAGTCACCGCTGCAAAATAAGGGTTCTACGATATTCTTCACTACAGGTGATGAATCAATTGATTCTGCATTAAATGGTGGCATTCCCTTGGGATATATTATAGAAGTTTCAGGTAAGTCATCTTGTGGCAAAACAAATTTTCTATTAGCTTTAAGCATAACAGTCCAATTACCGATGGAGTTTGGAGGACTCGGTCGCTCGGTTTTTTCTGAATCACAAGGAGGATTAAGAGATGTCAAGACATTATACATTCCAACAGAATCTCATCTACCCACAGAAAGACTTTCTCAGATTGTGAATAACTATTGTGAGCTTCTAGAGACAAATGGCATATCCAAAGAAAGACGACATTGTTTTCCAAAACTAGACAATGTCATGACATGTTCCAAAGTGATGGCAGATCTAGACGAACAGGATCATATTTTGAGGTATCAAGTTCCTGTTATGTTACAGCGAGATCCAGCAATTAAATTATTAATGATCGACTCACTAACTCATCATTTGAGGGCAGATTTACCTGGCTATAAGCAAGCAGAATATGTTGAGAACTTATGTAATCATTTGAAACAACTAGCCAGAAAACACGGCGTAACAGTAATTTTAACTAATCAGGTGAGTGATAAACCTATCAGTGGTCTATATACTGGTGATAATGATATGTTATGGAAACTTAATTTGGAGTATCAACTTTCTTGGATGAATGGATGGGATGATATAGGTATCATTTACAGACAGCTTATGAGAAGCGAGGGATTGACCGACGAAGCGGGGAAAAGTTTCGAAAGGCTTGATTATTTAGATTCAATCAGCTCTGCCTCTAAGTTCGATTCTTTAGCTTCTGAAGATTCGCATAGCGAAGACTTCAGTGTTTCAATGTCGACACATCAGAAGCAGGATATCAAAACTATACTGAGGAATGAAAAGAAGCGGTTGTTTGATAGCTCTTATAAAGTTAACGTCAGCGGTATTGGGACACGACCTGCGCTTGGATTACCTTTGTTGCACAATGTAGATATGAGACTTGTTTTAAGTAAGGAATATATGCCAATATTTAACGAAAGATTAATTGACGAATTTAGTGTTGAACTTGGTATCGATACAAGTTTCCAAGAGGAAGAATTGGGAAATACCGAAAATGCCATCACTACATCAACTCAGAATACGTCAAATACAGTAGATGAGAAAAGAATATTGTTTGCATTAGAAAATAATACCTATTTGAAAAACTACAACTTTGAATCTTACCGCTTGATGAAATGTGTTTTTGGTCCTTTGATCCCCGCAGGAGAAACTAAAACGATTGAATTTGAAATTTGGAAAGGAGGTTTGCGAAGGCATACTCGTTGAGATAAACTATTATGAATCTGAAATGTTCCTGATTTTATAGACTGTACTTGTAGTATAATGGGGGGTTGAAGTTGTAATACCGCGCCTGGAATGAGCAATGGACGTTCACCTACTTGGGAGAGCAGCGCTATTTCAAGTATAGTAACAGTCTATGTACTCTTCCTTGTGTAAGCCTTATATAGCCCCTTATAGAGGACATCTACAGCTTAAACGAATTAATACAATATGCTAGACCGCAGAATAACCGCAATATTACAGTACTGTATTTATTTCATAAGATCGGCCGAAAATTGCAGTCTTTCTGATCACGTGGTCGCCTGCAACGCTTTCTCTTAATTCCGAGTATCAACAAAAATGGTTTTCAATTTTCATTCAGTAATTCAAAATTCCCCGCAATACTGTTCATAAACCTAGAAATAACTCCCAAACATTTGTCAGTTTGAATGAGTTTCATACTATGATGAAATTCTCAGGTAACTCTGCGCTCAAAGGCTTCAAACTTCACCGAAATTACATTCAGGTTCCTAAATTAAGCTTTACGAATATCAACACTGAGGTTCCTACCACTCTCATACTGAAGACACCTGATAACGAAACAAAACTTCCAAGCATGAGTCGAATAGATCTATTTAATTACACCAGAGTAATGGGAACCTTAGATGGAGAAGATAAATTGAAAAATAAGATTGTACGAATTTCAGAGTTACCATCTTGGTATGAGCGACTTGAGTCACCATCAAGCTATACAATTCTGGGTGATACTGATTTGGAAGAAATACCTACTTTATATAGAAGCTTTCAGAGATGTTACGCCAGAGTACTATCCACCTTTACTGACCAACACCTTAATATTCCAAGGGAGAAAATGAGACATTTACAAACTAAATTAAGCAATCAGGATTTGCCCGATAATGTTCAAAAGCAACTTGTCAAAATCAATATAGCTGTCCGAAAATTTACGGAGCTTTCTTCAAATACATACACACTTTATCAAAGATTGAGAATTGAGAGGCATGCTCCTCCCTTTTATCTACATCAGCAATTTTTGATAAACTTGGCAGAAGAAAATGTTTCACGACTATTGGAACTGTATTTTGAGCTACCTGAGCCTAGGCCAATACACTTGAAGCGGGAAGAGTTTGAAAGATTCATGCGGATTTTACTAAAATTGAAGATTACAGGTGATCATAGAATTCTTTTACCTAAACTGGTTCAGTTGTACGATGACATAAGGGTGAATGGCAACGGTATTCAGTTGACATCATTTGAATTAACAAAGTACTTTTCTTTTTTGCTGAACCACTGGAAAGAGCAGGAAGTACCACTAGATGAGAGATTCAATCAAATTATAAAGATGAGGTCAGCCACTGGCTCAGAGAAGCTCATATTTTGCCCAGCAATGTGGAATATATTTTTAGATCATTTCCCTGATAGAACTGAGAGGATCATGAAGCTTATGGCAAATGAGTGTGGATTGACTAGATCAACAGCCGAAACATTTATCAAACAATTAAAATCACTTGATGCGCTGAACAACACTTTGGAATTAATGAAGCTTAAACGTTTCCACATGGATTCTTGGTTGCTTGATGCCATACTCGAAAAGTATATGGAGTTTGGAAAATCAATTGATGCTTTGACGCTGCTAACCAAAATTTTGAACAAGTTTGGAGATGTATCTGATATGAACTTTGTAATCCCAACCAAATCTTTCAAAAGGATGAGCTTGTTCAAAATTGATGTACTCAATAAAACATTCCAGCAAATGCATAACTATGATAGTCACTTAAAATTTTCCTGGTTAAAGTATAAATTCAAACCAAATCCGTTAACTATAGGCAAATTGTTGATATCACTGGATACATATAACCGATATAAACTTCTCAAGATGATGAACATACACAATATACCCCTTGTAAATAAACATGCGGTTCACATCATTGAGCAGGGCCATCTTAATTCTCTTCCACACGTTTTAAAATTAGTCAATAATTCTCAATTATTTAATCAAGAGTTACATCGTGCAGTTGTAGATGCTAGATATGATGGGAACTATTTGGCAAATTTTATTCATGACAGGCACAACCCAAATGCTGAGACAAATGAAATTTTTGATAAGTCTGTCTCAATTTACAAAAACCATGAAAATGATGAGAACATAGATTCCATAAAAACAGAGATTGCACGCGAGTTGATCAAATTTGACAAGTATAAGGCAATGTAGAATAGGCATATTAAAAGTTTATAGAGAGTAATAAAGATTATTTAGGTAAGGAAAAATGTTAGCTTTTTCGACTGTAATTCCGAAGGATCAAAAGGTCTTCATTTATTTCTTCTGGTTTCAATGAAGGACACTGTGGTGCACTTTTACTACTATGTTTTGTATTTAACTTTTCTTTTCTCGCTGAAAAATTACTTCCATAAAGAAACTCATTTAAAATTGGGTTTTCGGTAACTATTTTCGGTGTGCTATCAGAAGAAGCAGAACCATTACTGGTACTTGCTTTATTTCTTTTTCTGGAAGAATTAGCTGTAGCCGTTCCAGAATCATAAGAATCATCATTAGAGTTTGACACATTCGATTCAAGCAAAACACCGTTATCGTGTGTTCTTTTTCTTCTCGAACGACGTTCACCTGCAAAGAAAAAGTTATTAGTACTAGTTTCAAAGCCCGAAGTATTCCCATTGTTGGTAGCATCGCCGTCAGTAAAATCCCCATTTGCATTAAAGATGGAATTACCGCTATCAAAACCAGTGTCACTCATGATAGAATTTCTTGATCTAGAAGTAGTATTTACTCCAGCGGATTTAGAAGAAGTTACAATATCAATCAAAGCTTTGTCCTCCTTTAATTGTTTAATTTTGTTCACAAGGCTTTCTTGAAGTTTGTTTTTGACCATATTCACAATTTCAGTTGTATTAGCAATTGTCTCATCATATTCTTGTTTGAAGGTCTTGTTTAGAAACTCCACTTGATATTCCTCTGATAACCTCAATCTAATAAGCTCACAATCTCTCCACTCCTCTAAATCTCTTACTTTTTCTAAGTGATCAGGATTTTCGCCCGATTGTAATGTGCTTAATTTGTATTGTAGTTGAATAAGAGAATCCCTATAATGAACGTCTTTATCCGCAATAAACTGCTGGTTAAGTTTGGCAAATTTTGTCTGCATCTGTATCCTACGACGAGCTCTTTTGGTGAGATGTTGCTCTGGATTTGTTGAGTTCACGGTACTCAACGCAGTGTTGTTATTCACCTTTTGGAAATGAGGTTGCTCTGGGTATTTAGGCACATCATTTTGTTGATTGGGATATTCAGCCCCACTCTGCTCATAGGGATAGTCCTGATAAGCTGATAATGGACCCGGATACCCAGATACTTGATGCATTTGTTGATATTGTAAGTTTTGCAATTGTTGTAGTTGATGCATTTGCTGAAACTGTAATTGTTGCATGCGTTGCATTTGCTGCATTTGTTGAAGCTGTTGTATTTGATAGACGCTCAGCTGATCTTGGTTATGTGATGGAAACATACTGCTATGCTCAAAATATCAGCGTATGAAACAAACAGAACTTATGCGGGGCAGATAAAACAAAAGGGTATTCTGCCACTGATACACTCAATCGTTTTAGCTCCGGGTTGTGGTTTTATCAAAAAAATGTTCTGCCCCATCCAATGAACACAAGTTGGGCAGTGCGCTTAGAAAAAAGGAGAAGCAATAATATTCAACAAGTGCCACACTCACGTATACATAAGGTGGAACTTGTGCCCTAAAAGATCAATTTTTTTACTTCTTGAAGAAAAGATTTACAATGGTATAAGATCATTGTTACGACTACTTGTGGGGATTTGCTCCCTTATGTTGTAATTTTTGTTAGATTTCAATGGTTTGTCGATGCCGAAATTGAAATAAAATAATTTCTATATTGGTTACTAATGAAAATCTTGAACAAAAATTAGACATACGTATTTTCATACATAAGTAGATAACAAATTTGGACTTTCATTTGTAAAATAAGGTTTATAACAATAAGCAACGTCAATTCCTAAATGTATTTCTTTTGCTAGAGGTGATCGCGGTGAAATTGTAGGAGTGGTAGAAATAAGGCCGGCAATGGCTTTCATAAATCATTTGAAGTCTATTATTGCTATGAGATAGCCAATAAATCTAGAATCTTTTTGAAAATCAGCTATAGCAGAATTGCTTGCCTAACTTAAAGTAGATTTACTATATGATGATGAGTTAAGTGTCTCATGTAACAGATAAGAGTGGAAAACGGAGAATGCCAGCGAATGTGAACTAAGAATTTACACAGAAAATTTAACAGACTCAAAAAAGACCTTAAATCAATATTCACTATTTTGACAAAGTGAGATAAATGCAAAAATTGCTTTTTCTAGGCAAGTGATTCGCCTTATGAAACAGCATTTCTTGGTCATAAAAGATTCAAAAAATGTTAAACAACTGAAGTGCATACTTGAAAATTACAATCTATTGGATAAAAGAGCCAAAATCACTTTTGACACTGTCACTGGGAGATTTAAGGTGCCCATATCTGATTCGAGAACTTCTACAGATACGGACATGGCTTTAGAAAGCTACAAATTGATGTTTCCAGACTCTGAAATTCATCTGATATCAGAGGAAACGTCTGTCTCTCCAGTAACTCTTGCAGAACAGATAAAACAAATATTGATACAGTTATCAATTGAGCCAAACTCAGTTGAAATAGTTTTGAGTTTACTACCCAAAAGATATTCAATATATCCCCCACTATTGCTATTACCATCAAACACTCTTGATAACCCTGCTTGGAAGTTAATATTACGTTCATTACCACAGAACTCACGCAATTTAATATTCAAGACAATACTTGAGTACTATTCAACTCCAACCAGTTTGCTGACGCATATGGCAATCAACAAACCTATCCCAGAATCACACAACGAGATCAGATCACCCTCTCAGCTTAGTCTATTATATGGTGATTTCAACGAGTTTTGGTGTCATACCATTCAAAACGGGATATATCAAACCTGGATGCCCCTGCATACTATGTTTTCCAGAGGAAATATCAAAGAGAAAGCAAGAATCCTCTCAAAATACCAAGATATCTCATCGAACAAAGATGTAGTTGATATGTATGCAGGAATTGGTTATTTCACACTTTCCTATCTGAAAAGGGGAGCCAGAAGAGTTTTCTGCTGGGAAATAAATCCATTCTCTGTCAAAGGTTTAGCAAAAGGTGTGAAAATGAATGGATTCGGTGAAGCTTATGTCATCAACAGTCAAGAAGCTGTGAATTTGAAAGCTGCGATGGAGGCTAGATGTATTATTTTCCTTGAAAGTAACGAGAAAAGCGTCGAAAGATTCGAGGAGCTTAGATCACAACAAACAGATGATTTGAAGTTTGATGTGGAGGTTTCTCATGTAAATTTAGGGTTATTACCAAAATCTACTGCCTCTTGGCCTTATACATGTGCAATCTTGGAAAAGTATGGCTCTAATAAAAGCTGGGCACATGTGCATGAAAATGTTGGGGTCCATGACCTTGATACCTACATGAAGCAAACCAAAGAAAAGTTGCAGCATTTTTGTTTTACCAAAAAGGTGAATGATATATGGCTGGAAAAGGTTAAAACTTTTGCACCAGATGTCTATCATATAGTTGGTGATTTCACGTTTGATTAGTACATTAGATTTATAGAAATTTTATATGGACCTATTTGATGAGTAAGTTCAATGACCTTTGATATCGTCTTGAGAAGCCTTCTTCTCACCTCTTTTGATTATTTCAAGGTAGCTGGAAGGAACAAAACCTATACGACCATCTCTAGTCCTACAATGGCTCCATCCATCAATGTTATTCAGAATTGCAACCAGGTTTCCCCGTAAGAGCTTCAATTCTTTCCATCCATTTGGTTGCTCATCCTCACGCTCGGGTATGTAATCATAAATAGCTCTAGCAAATTCCAGAGTTTTTGGATCTATCCTGTTCTGTAATGTTAAACTTGAGTTTGAGTCTGTCACTCCTCCTCTGGTTGCAACTTGATCTATACCTTGGAATTTTCTGTTATGATCTTCAATGTATCTGATGAATTTGGTCATCAAAACAGGCAATCCGACAAGAGCTACAACAAATAAAAATAAAGGCTTCAAACTCATATTGCCCCTCCTTCTACTTGAGGGCTGTTCAGGATCTTTGTTAGAGCGGTTATTCCAATAAATGAAATCTTTTAGTAATGAATTAGATGAAGCATTTCTAGAGCCACTTGAAAATCCAAGGAGTTTTTTCAACAGTCTTTTCAACCACGATAGTAATGCAAACAATCCTAAAGGCCCTTTAGAGAATCCCTTTTCATCTTCAGAACCACTTATCATTTTAACTGAGTCGGACACTCCAGAAACGGTTTTCTTTAAAGTACCACCAACCCCATCACCTATTTGCCCTAATTGATCAGCAACTCCAAGAATCGTAAAGAAACTATTATAAGTCGCAAAATAGGTGCTTTCTACTAAAGCTGCAACTGCACTGACTGCATAAACAATATTCTCAAGAACTTGAAATGTTCTAGAAGTGGCGTCTGCAAATGATCCTGGGTTATTCGACCCGTTGACTCCACCCATACCATTTAAGCCTAATCCCATACCGCCAATACCATTGATTCCACTCATTCCACCCATTCCACCCATTCCATAACCACCATAAGTACCATATCCTCCCAACCCACCATAACCACCATAGCTGCTATATCCACCCATACCACCATATCGGCTTAATCCTCCCATTCCAGATAAGCCGCCGTAAGAATTCATACTGTATCCACTCCCATAAGTACTAAAGCTATTTCCAGGCATATTGGAGTTACTTACCGTACTTTCGCTTGTGTTATTCGTGTTTGATGTTGTTGATGTGGCATTATTGGTAATAGTGCTTGGGATTGGGGGAACTGAGGGGGATGCAGAAGTTTTAGTGGAAGTATCTGCGCTCATACTACCTTGTTGAGATAGCGCTGACTGTGAGGTAGATGCATTAGTTTCCCATGGTTTCGGTCTTGGTTGTGACAT
Source organism: Pichia sp. yHMH446 (assembly GCA_030555725.1). NCBI lineage: Eukaryota > Fungi > Ascomycota > Pichiomycetes > Pichiales > Pichiaceae > Pichia > Pichia sp. yHMH446. Next base: position 10,691 of record JANIWQ010000096.1, read on the forward strand.
ACTGTTGTGTTTTGTTTATTGCACTATAGAAGAACCTGAAGAATGTAAGAAAAGGTATGACCGAAAAGTATCATGGATCAAATGTGAGATAGAGTTCTACCAGCCTCTCCACAATAGCTCACTAGGTTTGCGCGACGACTTTCCCAAAAAGGAAGAGCAGTTTCGATAAGAGCTTGATCATATATACACTACTACTTCAGCAGATTTCCAGTTTGATTGATACAAATAATACAAATAATACATAAAAAACATCAAGCACTCCAAACACTGAATAGCTTTGGCTCTACAAGAGATATAGGCTCAAACTCCTCTTCTGGAGCTGGAGTTTCTACATCTGTTTCATTATCTTTTTTCTCAACTATTTTTGTAACTAAGCTTGACTCAGCATTTGGATCATACTTTGCCTCGCTAATGGCCCGATCAATCATTATCATGGCTTCAGATATTGCAGATTCGATACCTTCAGCGGTAATTTCTTCATCTCCTTTCACAGCCTGTACAATATCGGACGCTTTGAGCAAATGTTGACGAACCTTACTGCATTGCTTTCTTACTTTAAGTTTATCAAGATTCAAACTTTCCTTTTCAGACTCAAGCTGCTTCTTTTCCTCACTTGTGCGTGATTCTAATTTCATAAAACTTTGAAGCTTGAGCTCAAATTTACGAAGAGAAAGTTTCAAGATTGACGTTAAAATTCTATCTTGATTTCTAAGTTCTTCATTGGCATGAGATTGTATATTATTCAAACCCAATGAATCGGTAGTTATAGTAGTTGTTGTTTTTGTAGTGGTTTCTTCAGTTTGGTCAATTCGAATACTACCATTAGAAGCTTTGTCCAAAAGAGCTGCGAAATTGATGGTTTTATTATTCTTTAGTTTTTTCAAAAATTCCACATAATTGGCCTTGGAGATTTGTTTAAAAAGATATGTATCTTCTACTGGAAGTTGGATAAATTTTATGATACACTGATCTTTTGGTCTAGATCCGACATGACCAGAAATTAGGTTCCAGTCATCACCAAACATTTCAATACCTTCAAGTAAAAGAAGAATTTCATTATTGGTCCAAGGCTTTGAATCATTATTGAGGTTAACTCTATCAATTCTGACAAAATCTGTGTTTTTGAAATAATCTTCAAACTGAGAATTTTGATAGCACTCAAGGGAAATGTTTGACTTGTTTTTAAGATTGTGATATTTAGTTTCTGTGATGTCATTACCGGTGATTGCACAATACATTCTCTTCACTTGTTTTGCTGGGTTCACATTGTTATCTTGTAAAATAAAGGCATCGTCAATTGAATCGTAGACGTTTCTTCTAAGCTGTAAGTTAAGCTTGACATTCGGTGTAACAGAGTTGGAAACTTTTTGCCTCTTAGCTTCAGGTTCATCAATGTCCATGCTGCTATCGTCAGTAGGCAAAGCCATATTCTCAACATCAGCGCCACTCTTCAATGAGCTTGATTCTGCAGTTTCTGTGCTCAAAGGCTCTGCATTGTCGAAGATCTGGAGCTGAAAGCCACTAGGCTTGTCCAAAGTAACTTGAAAATGTCCAGTAAATTGGGGACCAACTGCAAATGACTTGGTTTTAGGATCTATTTGATAGTTGATTATTCCCCATTTTGATAAAAACGCGTAAATTCTCATCAATGATCCAACATCCATGGCAATATTACGTCTTATTGCTGTGATCGAAAGATACTCAATAGGATTTAACCTGTAGGTATTGACAATAAAATCTCTAACTGTCTTGTAAATTTCTGGATTTTTGTATTTTTGATTTGATTGTGAAGAGAAAAAATCAGGAAGAGAATTTTTCTCGATTTGATGGATTTGGTTCAAATCGAACCATTTGGCAAATGAAGGGATTATGACAGGTTTAGTCTGTTTTGCTAAGTACGCATTTGCTTGAGACCATAGCTCAGATGATGCGTTCTCATTCGTAGCTGCTGGAGTTGCTGAAGCTGAATTGATTTCTGATTCAGGTGCAGCTGACATATCAATACGGTTATTTGGAATCGCTGGTAGTTTTCAACTGTTGTGAAACGAGTAAGACAATTTATATTATATATACACGACAACACATTTATAACACGAACAATTTGATGCCGCCTTTTCAGAGCTTTGTGATTTTTTGTCGCGACCACTTATTGCGCCGCCGATCGACGCGTAAGAAGAAACTATGATTGACACGTCAAATTTGGGAATAAGGAAGAGGAAGCATTAACTTTGAGAGCAAAGTAGGGAGAAATGACCGTTGATGATAGCGAAAAGGACGAGTCGCTTACAGAGTTATTGAATAGGGAGTATTCCGATCTAACAAATCCACAAAAAGTGGATAAATTCGATAAAGCCAAGCTCAAGAAGTTGCAGCTGTTGATAGATCAATCTGAAGCATTCTCTCAGATTATTTCCACATCTTTGTTTCAGCAGACTACCGAATCTAACAATGGGAGTTCCAACACTGACGAAGAGAAAGCTAGATTGTTTAAGAAGCAGAAAGTATGTGAAGCAAAATCTGGTTTAGAAACCTACCATCAACCGAAGAGTCTAGTGAATGTCACTCTCAAGCCACACCAGATAACGGGTATGAACTGGTTAATTTCACTGTATGAAAATGGCTTGAACGGTATTCTAGCTGATGAAATGGGACTTGGAAAAACAGTGCAAACAATTGCACTCTTGACTTTTCTACAAGAGCAAGGAATACAGGGACCATTCCTAATTGTTGCACCATTAAGCGTAGTGTCTAACTGGACATTAGAATTAGAGAATTTTAGCCCAAACTTAAGTTTCACCTCATATATTGGCGATAAAAAGCACAGAGCGAGTTTAAGACGAAGGTCACTAAAAAAATTCAATGTTGTTGTAACTTCTTACGAGATCTCACTTATTGATTTTGCCTACTTAAAAAATATTTCATGGTCATATCTAGTTGTAGATGAAGGCCATAGACTAAAAAATGCAAATTGTCTGCTCTTTATGAAGCTCAAATCTTTAAACGTTTCAAACAGAATCTTACTCACGGGAACACCTTTGCAAAATAATTTAGCAGAATTATGGTCGTTGTTGAACTTCATCTTACCAGATGTGTTTCATGATTTTTCGACTTTTCAAAGTTACTTCAATTTTTCAGAGTTTGAATCCTTGGTTGATGAAACGACGGATAGTAGTAACGAGGAGAGAGATCAGGCCAGCAGTGCATTCAATTCTTTAGTTTCAATGGAAATCAGGAAGGCTCTTGTGAATAATTTACATACTATTCTCAAGCCATTTATTCTGCGGCGACTAAAAACGGATGTTCTTGTTTTACCTCCAAAGCGAGAATATATTGTTTATTCAAAACTATCGCCTCTTCAATCACATTTATATTCAACTCTTTTACAACAAAATGTTAACTTTAGAGAAGTTTTACTTAAAACGTTTTTTCCATTGTACCTACGATACAATCATCCTCATTTAGAAAAATACGCAAGCAAGTTTATTGAATTTAAACAGAACTCTGATTGCTTTATTGACGTGACAAAAAGTCAGCTCCTTAATTTGGAAAAACACTATAATTTTGTCCAAAGTCAGTTAAAGAATAAAAGAATTTCAAATCCGTTAATGCAGCTTCGCCAAATTTGCGACTCTCCCTATCATTATTTTTTTCCATGGAATGATGACACTCAAATATGTAACGAAATGATAGAAAACACTTCAAAATTGCAATCATTAGATTCACTTATTCCTAAAATTCTGAAAGAAAGACCTAAAGAAAAAATTCTTATTTTCAGTCAGTTCAAATCTACATTAGAGCTTTTGAGCATATATTTTGAAGAACACCCGTCTTCAGGAACTAAGGGATCTGTTTTTCCAATAGAAATATGTAAATTGACTGGCTCTTCTTCAAAAGAAGAACGTGACGAGTCAATAGCAAAATTTATCAATGATAAAAACTGCACTATATTCTTACTTTCTACCAGAGCAGCAAACCTTGGACTAAACCTAACTGCAGCATCTACCGTGATCATATATGATTCCGATTTGAATCCTATGGTTGATTTACAGGCAATTGCCAGAATTCATCGTATTGGACAAACCAAGCCTTGTTTAGTTTATCGATTAGCTACTCGTGCTACTGTTGAAGAGGCAATCTGGGAGCGCATTATAAAAAAACGAGTTTTAGAAGGTATAGTCATTGAGATGGGAGACTTTGACGGGTCTGATCAATGGAGCACTCATAAGGATAAATCATCTCGTGCCAAAAAGGACACCATGCTCCAGTCTTTACTTGATTTTTATAGCGTCAAGAAACAATCATCGGATTTGAATAGTCGAAACTTTGTGGAAAGCGAACCATCGAGATTTTCCAATAGACTCAACGATGCAGAGTTAAAAGAACTTCTTTCATTGGATGCTTCCATGTTTGACGGTCATCGCACTTTGAATAGCAAGATAATGCCTCATTTAAGATTGCTTTCGGAGAATGATGTCACAGGTAGCAATGCACTTGACTCTCTCTGATTCTGATGACATGCTTCAGCTGCTGAGAATCCATAATACTTCATAGAATTGGAAGCTACATATCTATTATACATTTTTCTTTAATTACTGTATCATTGTTGCGATCTCATTTATACTTTTTCTGCTGCTTCGGTCAACAAGGCAGCCCTTAACGATATCGCCAAATCTTTCTAGTTCTGGATGCTGTATTTGAGATTTCCATTCTTCAGTTTCCCAGTTTCCTTCTAAAATCATGAGCTTCAGCCGTGGTTCATAAATGTGCCAAAATGGAAGCTTCAAAGTGATCAAAACAAAAATTGTTATACCTAAAGCCCATATGTCGGCCTTTCGATCAACTTTGGTTGGACATGCTTGAATAAGCTCTGGAGCGGCATACGGTAAAGAACCAATATAGTTTTCTTCCGAAATGTCACTTGTTACTTGAATTTTTGCCAGCGAGTCACTTGAGTTCTTGACATAACGGTCAATACCAAAATTGCCCAATGAACCAAGTCTAGAAGGATCAGAAGCTCCCGCTTTCGCATATTCTTGCTTTTCAGTCAACTGACTAACAACAGCATCAACCTCGTTTCTAATTTTCTCTGTTAGCTTATTGGATAAAGATATGTGATTATATGAGTCCAGATCATATCCCGTCATCCCAAAATCACATATCCTTGGTATATCGTTCTGCAACAGAAAGTTCTCCAGTTTTATATCGCCATGATGGAGACCATTTTCATGCAAAAATTTGATTGCTTCAATAATGTTTTCAATGTAACGTTCAATATATGTATACCTTTGGTCAAGAGTGATTTTATTGGCCTCCCAATATTTCACTCTATCAAATAATGAACCCTCATTCATTAACGGCATCAAAAGAAAAATATTCTCGCATGTAATCTGTAAATCAAGTAAGGGGATGATTAATGTATGATTTAACTTTGACCAAACGAATACTTCAGATTGAAACTTCCTAAATTTTTTGAGACTGTGGTTGATAGGTATAATTTTTATGGCCTTGACATCATCAACATTATCTATATTGAAACACTCTCTGATGATTCCGAAGCTACCATGATTAAATACACGTCCTAATTTCCAATTGGACATAATAATGGAACCCATTTCGTTAGAATTGGGTTTTGGTACCTTTTTTCTATGCCTGGCAGCAGCAAACATTGAAGCCATTGAACCCAAACTTGAAGTCGATGTCGAATTCTTCCTTAAAATTTTGGTAATATGGTTTTTGTATTCCACATCATCTTTCAAACTTTCAGGCAAAAGATCGCTGAGCATTTTTTTCCGGTAACTAAATGATAGTGATTGGAAATTCCTTGGTATACTAGATAAAATAGATCTATCGGGATCTCGCTCAGGGGAGTCAGCAATCTTGAATGATTCAGCAGAAACCTGAAAGTACTCGTCATTTTGTTTCTCTAAACCAGTACGTGAACTATCAGTAAACTTGATGGCTATAGGTTTTGCTGAAATTTCAGGATGCGATGCATTGATTTCTAATGAAACTTCACTATTTGAGGCAGATATACTAGCTGCTCTGTGTTCTCTTTTACTTATTGCCCGTAACTCATCATCATTTGGTTTGTTGAGATCATTAATTCCAAATTTTGAAAGATTGAAAATGCTAAAATTGGGTATATATTCATCTGAAACGCCGTCATGGAGTTTAGAAATGTAAAAGTCAGCGGCCTGTTTTTGCTGTCTTTTTCTAGTTTTCGCATAATAAGAATGCCAGTCAGTTATTAAATTTGTTGTACTTGATCTGGCCATTTTTCGCCCAAAAGCATCATAATTGTTGAGTTCATTTTCAGAGTATGTCTTCCGTAGATTTTCTTGTTTAATATTGATCAAATCTGATGGCTCGACCTCAAATTTATACATAGCTTCTTTGAAATCAACATCTGGAATTTGCTCTTCATTGTCAATTGTATTGAGACTTCTCAAATTTGGAAGTTCTCCTCCTAGCAAAGTAGGAAGCCGGTATTCCGGAGGAAGATCATCTCTACAGATCAGATTTGTAGAAGATAGGTATGCAAATGATTGTTGCGGAGTAATTGGGCGACTATTGGAGCCGTATTGCATATATGTTAGGGACTAGGGAAAAAGTCACTTACCTTCACAATATGTATATTTCACGTATATTTATCAATCAGGACACTATCAAATGCAGAGTTGTTACGCTCAGTATCTGTGATGTATAATATAGACATATATTAATGTAGGCCACTCTTTGTTTATATTTAAACGATGTGATTTTGGCAGTCATCAATTTAATTGCAACTTAAGGATGGAGTCACGTGATTTATTGAAATGATTTTTGGTTGAAGGATTTTTACATAACATACTACAGCCAAAGCCATTTGTTTTGACTTCTTTGTTTGAACGAGACAGCTGAAATCTTTTATAACACAACTAGATGTGTATGTATACAATCTTCTTTGAAGGAAGTGAATTTGGAATTAAGAATAGTTTTACTAACGTCAGCAACTCCATCTTTAGCATTTAATTTTACGACAAATAGCAGTACCAACGGCACCAACAACAATAACAATAGTGGTGGCCTTTTCGGCAGCAACACAAGCGGATCTACACCGGCATTCAACTTTGGAACCATTAATCAAGCTCAAAATACAGGTGGATCAGGATTTGGTGCCCCAAAGCCCCAAACAACTCCATTATTTGGGAATACCAGTGGTTCATCCACAACAGCACCAGCATTTGGTACAAGCACTGGCAACAGTAAGCCATTTGACTTTGGTGCACCTAAAAACAAAGCAGAGACAGTGACCCCTGCAAATGCTGCACCTGCTCCTTCTACCTCAATGTTCAGCAACCTAGGAGCATCTGCACCTATCAATAACTCAGGCAATAAACCAACATTTGGCGGCATTGCATTAGGAAGTAAAACTGATGAAAAGAAAGGAGATCCTTCCCCAGGGTTTTCTTTTGGAGCAAAATCAGGAGCAAATGCAAACGAATCCAAACCTACCACTTCTGGGTTTTTATTCGGAACAAAATCCGAAACAAATGTAAATGAAACGAAACCAGCTGGTGCAGGATTTTCATTCGGAGCAAAATCCGAAACAAATGAAAATGAAACGAAACCAGCTAATACAGGATTTTCATTTGGAACAAAAGCAGCTACAAATGCAAATGAAACGAAACCAGCTGGTGCAGGATTTTCATTTGGAGCAAAATCCGAAACAAATGCAAATGAAACGAAACCAGCTAGTACAGGATTTTCATTCGGAACAAAAGCAGCTACAAATGCAAATGAAACGAAACCAGCTGGTGCAGGATTTTCATTCGGAGCAAAATCCGAAACAAATGCAAATGAAACGAAACCAGCTGGTACAGGATTTTCATTCGGAGCAAAATCCGAAACAAATGCAAATGAAACGAAACCAGCTGGTGCAGGGTTCTCTGGAGTTAAAGCCGCAACATATGGAGATGCAAAAAAACCGTCTGACACAGGTTTCTCGTTTGGCGCAAAACCAGGAATAGATGCAAAAGAATCGAAACCGGCCGGTATAGGCTCTTCTTTTGGTGCTAAGAAAGAAGAGAAGACGGAATCCAAGTCTACAGAGACCACCAGTGGCTCATCTACTGACTCTAAAACAGAGGAAAAGAAAACTGATGATAAAGCATTAACCAAGCCAGAAGAAAAAAAAGTGACCTTTGACGTTTCCACTAGCTCCGACAAAGCTGCTGTGAAACTCGAGGACTTCAAGCCCCAAAAACTCTCTATTGCAAATAAAAACATGGATGATTTAATTTCCAAATGGACAAGTCAATTATCTTTTTCCTCAAAGACTTTTGAAGCTTATAGTGAGAAGATTGGAGAATGGGATAAAATTTTAGTGGGCTCCTCAGATGCTGTGGCAAAACTCTACAATGATACTATTCAATGCGAACAGAAGCAAGAGAAAATTGACCAAACTTTAGCTTATATTGAGAATCAGCAAGACGAACTTGAACGTCTCTTGATAAGCTATGAAAAACAATCTGAGAAACTCTTAGCATCTATTGAGAAAGGATCCGCATCAAATGGTGCTTCCACTTCTACCATTAATAACAAAGAAACTAATGATGAAGCCCGTGAAAAGGCTTACAAATTAGCTGAAATGCTTGAAAGTAGACTAGATGCTTTAGGAAACAATTTCTCATCACTTGTTAGTGAAGTAAATGAGGTTAGTGATAATTTTAATAGATCTTTGGTTAGCTCTCAAGTTTCAGAAGATAGTGAACAGACTTTGAATGATGTTCTCAAGCTACTCAATAATCATATGGAATCATTGAACTGGATCTCCGAAAATGAAAAACAACTCAAAGAGAAACTTGAAAAGTTATCGCTATCAAAGAAACTATAATGTAAAATGTAGCTTTGTAGAACTTTAATGACACAAAACACTAAAAATATTATAAATGATTAACTCATACGGATTACATCTGAAGTTTATCTTTAACCTTTTGTTGCAAGCGCATTTCTAAGCGCGTTCTATATGAATCTGCTGTCAAAGATTCATGGTTAGAGTTACCATAAGATGATCTTTTAGCTGTCCAGTAAGGCGATTTTTTGAAAAAACCATCCAATAATGATGTCCCTAAGAAATTGTTCTGTTTCTTTATTCGTTTTAAAACATTATATATATCACCTTGGGAATACTTCTCAATCATGATAGGACCTATATTGTTTAGTTCCTCGTCTGAAAGACCGCAGATAGTAGCAGCATCTGTAAACAATTCCTGTACTTGAGGCATGCTAGGAATTTTTGTAGCTTTGCTAATAAGCTTTTGAGTTTGAGGGTCTGTAGATTTATCACGTCTAAACATCATGACTGGTTCAGGTTCGACTTCTGCATCTAAATCAAAACTGCTAGCAGGAGACATTGAAAAGCTAAGCTTTTGCCCATCATCTATGGGATAATGAAGTAAAAGTGATAATGCTTCAGTATCAACTAAATTTTCAGACCAAAAAACTTTCTTCAAAATAGGAACAGAAGAGATTAGTATCAAGCTTCTGATTCGTAAGATAAGAAGTAAAATGATAGATGGTAGCAAAACGGAAACATCATATCCACATTTTACAGTATCTGACATAGGTCCGGCACAAGCATAAGCAAGAAGGCCATCCCATAAACGAACAGCATATGCTAATCCCACTTCTCTAGTTAAGAGCATCCGAAACCAGCGGGTAAGCCAGAGCTGGGATTCAATGTTATTGTCTTTTAATACTGCTGCAAGTCCTGGATTCTCCGTTGTTCCCAAATCAAGATGGTGTAGCTTTAAATCAAATACAATACTTTCTCGCAAAATACCTGCGGATGAGAAATACTTATCAACTAATGGTTCCATGAGTTTTGCAAACATAGAGAATAGATCATGTGCCAAAAATTTTTGAGAGAAAAAATCAGCTATTTGGGATCTGAATTTGGGAGAAAAGGGTGCTTCAGAATCAAAACTTAATTTCTCTTCGTCTATTGTCTCAACGTTCAAAACGGCGAAGATCACACCACAAAGTTCATGCATACCCTGAACATAACCAAGTTCTTTTTTACCTTCACTTTTTCTAGTCTTATTGATCCACTTGGCATATCTATAAAGTACATTAATCATGAGCCTTTTATTTTGGAGATTGTTTATAAACATTTCGGGATATTCTGGAAATAACCTCTCAACATCAGCAATGATAACGTTCAAAACATTGATGTCTGTTTCATGATATGCCTGGTGAGCAGTAGAAAGTGAAGCATCGGAAGCTGAAGCGGAATTTCGATTGAGACTTTGTTTGCTATCTGGTTTGCAGGAGATCGTCAAGTTTGAAACATCTTCGTCTAAACTATCACTTATAGAGTGCTCAATGGAATAAAAATACGGAGAATCTTGTGGAAGTAAATGCCACGGTATACCAATATTTGTGGTTAAATTAGAGTAATCTTCTCTTGATTGTCGTAAAGTGGTAAGATCCAAAAGGGGTATAGAGTCTTTACCAGATTGACGTGCTATATTGATCTTTAGTAGTGTAGTTTTCCAAAGTAACGTCCTAGAAAAGGGCACATTACTTTTGCTTGAATAAACATGTTCCCCTGATAATATTGCTGCAGCCAATGCCGGTCGTGATGGATACCTATGGAGTATGGCCGCACATTTAGTGAACAAATCCTCCTTATGAATGCCCTTGTGAAACAACTGATTTCTTTTCTTGGAGTGTACAGTAGAGCTATTCTTGTCTACCATTGATTTTCAAAAAATAGTTTTATTCATTCAGGTTATTTAATTCAGTCTAAATCAGGTGACAGAGATGGATGATTAGTTTATCTGCGAGTACTACATAGTCTGTTTTTTTTTTCAGTTACGTTTGTATCTCATTCTCCCGTCAGCTTTGCAGAAGAAAAACCAGAACGCGCCTGTGGTTTCAGTTGACGTTTGCTGGCAGGGCCGAAGCTGGGGCCAGACCGCCTCGCATGTAGCAGCCGCTGTTGCTGCTGAGATGACTGCCCAAAAACTATAAAAGGCCATTATTTTCCCGCAGCTCTTATCCAAAATGCGAGACCTCATTTCTCCTTCCCTTCAGTTTTTTTCTCTTATATCATTCTTTAGAATTTTTGCCAAAGCTTAGCCTCCAAAAAACAAAAACGTATTCCAATGATGGTATTGGAGAGTGTAAGCCCGCAACAGAAACTTCCTCTATACAACAATCGTGGCATGCATGACGATTCCACTATGATGTATGCCACACCTGAGGTCGGCGAAGCCTTTTCTACTTTACAAGTCATAAAATCCCAATTGCCAGAATGGAAAAGAAAATGTATCGATGATATCTCGACCAAGCGAAAAGACCTGGTTTATGAACCTACAATTTCTGCGCAAGATTATTTTTCTAATTTGGCTCAGTATCTGAAACAAATGGACGTACATCCTATGTTTAAGAGAATTGCGGAGAAGGCATTCAGTGTTAGCAAAATTGAACAGTTATGTGATGTAGGTATGAAGCTAGATTATTTAGAGTTTCCAGATAGGAGCTCTTTTATAACAGATATACACACGACAAAAGAATTGGTGGGAACAGTGGAGATTTCTCTAATTACGTTGCTGAAAATTACCCAATTTGATCAATTGATTGACTCGATACCCGATCTTGCTAAGCTATCTGAAGAAGCAAAAGATTTACTCAGGATAATTGGGTTACAGCCGCCATTTCGCTTGAAGATGGTACCTGCGACAATCCTGATATTTTTAGTCAGGCATTTCTCTGAGCAGAAAATAAAATTGGATCCAGAAGTTAGAAATCTGGAAAAGTTTCTTTTAGGAGAAGACATTAGAGAAGAATTTGAAGGTAAAGTCGAAATTTCCTTTGAGGAGCTTGAATTTTCATTAACTAACCACGTCTATTATTGGCTTTTTTATACTAAAGAGAGGCCTGAGCTTATCCCAGTTTTAATCTGGGGACGGTATATGCTTAATCGAATCTCAGGTTCTCAAAGATATACTTTTTTGAAAGCATTTGTTAAGGAAATCAACTCTTGTGTGAAGGATTGTTGCGACTTTAAGGTTGATTTTTTAAGAGATTATGAGAAACAGCTAAAAGGAAAAGTAAAACTTACAGATGAACACAAAGCGATTATACCGTCAATGGTTGATGCAGTTCCCAAACACTACACCAAAGGTAGTTTATTGTATTCACATATTGGAAAAATTCCTTCGTCAAGGAAACGGAAGTTGAAGGGAACAGCCTATACTGATTTAAATTCAAAGGAAGATGAGAATGCACCAGTGTTACCCCCTCCCACATCACCAACGCATAAAAGAGTTAAATTTTCCCCGACAGTTATATCAGATAACGATACTAGTACGTCAGTAGACAAACCACAAATTCACAACCATGGTAACCCATTGAGTTTCCGAAAAGAGTCTACTAGCTCAAAGAATCAATCAGGTCCTACATACGCATCGAATGCTCCTCATAATGTATATCAAAATTATGAGTTTCTTCCCAGGGGTTCCAACATTGTATTTGAGAACCCCAGTGACCGGAAATTGCCTCCAAGCTGTGTTTGGTGTTCATACTGCGGACTTGGCCACGCCCCAGGTTTTCATGTATTTATCGATGGTGTGCTACAAAAGGATAGGATTGGTAATAGGTTTCATGTATACAAGAAGTACGATATGCTTCACCGAAACACGGGTAAATATCCGACACACTGACAGGGGAAAGAATAAGACAAGAAATTAACAAACAAGTAAAAAAGAAATTCATCCTCTAAGGAGGACTGGGCTTTAAATGATCATCTGAATCAGAAGAATGAGAGGTGATATCATCATCATCATTTTGATCCGGCAAGTCATCTCTGTAAATGGCTAGCTCAATATCATTGGTTACATTTTGTTCATTGATTTGAACAGGGTTTGAGTCTTTGAAATAGACTATCGAGAAAACAGCGAGAACAATCACTATTTCACCAAACAGGGACCAACCATGAGGTACGGTTCCATTTACGAAGAAATCAAAAATGGATGCATAAACTAGTTGAGTATATGTCATTGATATTGCTCTAGCTGCTTTTTCTCTTTGCATACCAGCAGTTAACAAGAATTGCATAAAAAAGCCTGTAACACCTATTGCAGTTAGTAAACTCCATTGCATTGGTGTATGAGGCATTTGGAACTGTAAACCAGGGATCAGTAAAATTCCGAGAAATGATGCTACTGTCGTAAACAGTGCATAAATTGAAACCATAAAGAGAGGATGCGCGTTAAATCCGATTTTTCTAATAGCACACATTGCTGTACCAGTACCAAAAGTGGAAACAAAGGCAAAGCAAGAACCTATTAGTCTCTTACTTGCGGAAGAGTCATTCTCTTCTTCAATATTAGTCACATTTTCAAATAGTGAAAGAAGGAAATGTGGTTTTGCAATTAAGAGGACACCAAAGAATGCTACAAAGCCACCAATCGCTTCAATTTTTGTGAAACGCTCACCTAAAAAAATAAATGCCATAAAGGAGGTTACAGTTGGTGCAAGGAAAGTTATCGCTATTGTATCAGAAAGATTGAGATAAAGTAAAGACCAATACTGTCCTCCAACTCCGACAAATCCACCGAGTGCACGTAAGAGTAGTAAACCACGAAAAGGTTTGGGTCCCAGAGGGAAATCCTTGTTCTTTTCATAGAAAACAAAATAGAGGATGCAGAAAAAGTACGTAATTGACATTCTTACAAACAAAATTTGCAAGGGGTGTAATGGTTTCTCGAAATTTTTATCAGCAATCAGTAATTTGCATAACATCATCATCATACAGTTGAACAGCTGGGATATTAGTGTCAGACAGATGCCCAGGTTGGGCAGCACTTTTTTTTTATAGAAATCCCTAGCAAATGTGAGCATAGTGTATTGTCTTTAGGTTGGCTGCTTGTGCAGTGGGAACGTGTATGGGTGGGGTGTACTTGGAGTGTAGGAGACGGAAGAGACCGTTGGGTTAGTCACCGTAGTAGATAAGACGGCCGGATGTCTGGAGCGGAGCTGTGGAGCGAAAACGGCTGTGCGCGGAGAAACGAAATCGCGCAGCCCCAGACGCCACAGCACAGCCCGACACAGCCCGACAGGGGCTGAACTGTAGCGTGAGTGTGTCTCTCTTGTTTTGTTTTGTTTTGTTTTGGTTTGGTTTGGTTCGGTTTTCTTTGGTCTGGTTTGGTGTGGTTATCGGCTTTTCTCTTCCTATTCTGATATACAGTCAAGACAATTCCTCCAATGTTGTCATCTTTCTTCCTTAAAACACCAATTGGCTTTGGAGCTCTTCAATCGTTTAGAGCTTTCTCATTTACCGTTCCAATTTCAAAGGAGGCGGTTTCCTCTGCTCAATCAAAAGTAAAGGCGAGATCCAAACCGAAGGCTGTTAAATCAAAGGATGCGAAGCCAAAAGCTGCCAAGCCTAAGCAACCTACTGTTACTGAGCTTAAGGCAAAGGATAAACCAAAGAGACCACCTACTGCATTCAGTCTTCATTTCAAAGAATATGTTTCAGCGCAATACGTTCCTAATGGTAAAAAGATAACAGAATTAATGAAAGAAGCTGCAGCTTATTGGAAAAATCTCTCCGATGTTGAAAAGGACAAGTATGAGAAGCAGGTTCAGCCTTTCAAGGAATCATACCAAAAGAGTTATGAAGACTGGAAGGCCAAGTATAAAAGACCTCTTACTGGCTACAACAAATTTATTAAAGCGAAATCTATTGAACAGAAGAATACAAATGAAACTGCCACCGAAAGAGTCCAAAGACTTGCAAAAGTTTGGTCTGCACTAACCAAAGAGGAGAAGGATTACTGGAAAACCAAGACTGTTTAGTTTGCGATTGCATGTTTTTTGAGTTTTGTTTCATAGAATTCTTCCCCCCTGCTTCTTTATCCCCCTTTAATCTTTGAATGTAAAATTTTATTTTTAAACGAAACATCACAGTTTGTGTGAAATCAATGTAATACTTCTCTTATTTTATCCAACCACTTGTATCCTGTATCGCCAGCGCGTTTGATACAGTTTTATTTTATCACGTTATCTTCTACCAAAGGTTTCCTTCTAACATAACCTACCTATTCGATAAAAACATAAACATCGATGTACTGGTATAACTATAAAAACCGCACTTTAACATTTGTGTGTTTATTGTTCTCCATAGTTTCAAGTGCTATAGCTGCTCCCGCAAGTGAAACAGAAGAATCCAAGTTTACCGATCTTATATTTTTGAATATACATCAGGAAACGAATGAGGGATCAATTGAAATAGGTGACATTATAATTGGTTTATTCGGCTCAGTTGTTCCGAAAACTGCCAACAATTTCAAAGAGTTAGCTTCAGTTTATGCAGAAAAAAATACTCCATTTCATAGAGTCATCCCAGGATTTGTCATTCAAGCCGGTGATATTGACGGTTATGGCGGTCATAGTATATATGGAGATAGAGGTGCACCACCACCAGATGGTTCAGATCCTAAGTTATTTAGTCATGGATTTAGTGGCCTGGAAGATGAAAACTTTATCTTGAAACATGACAGGAAGGGCAGAGTTAGTGTTGCCAATGCAGGTCCAAATACTGGTGGTTCCCAATTCTTTATTTGTTTAAATCCAACCCCACATCTTGATGGTCATCATGTAGTTTTTGGGCAAGTTTTAAAAGGAATGGATGTAGCTGAAAAAATTGCAAATGTTGATAGAGATAGTCACGATAAACCGATAAAGAAAGTTTTCATTAAGACGGCATATACAGAAGAATACAAAGATGAGTCACAATTAGAGTCTAAAATTGATGAACAAATCAATACGTTGAATGAACCGGCTAATGAAGTAAAAGAGAAGACACACGAACAAAGCACTAAGCTTTTGAAAGAGCAACAAGTTTATGAGCAAGAACACCCAACTGGTTTGGGCGGATCTGCTCATCATTTTGTTTTTATTCCATTTATTGGATTCGTTGTTGCTGCTGGTCTTATTGCTTTTAAAACTCGTCGTAATGTTGTATCATTGATTCGAGGACCAAGATATCGTAGAATTTAACATTCAAAATATATACAGATCTTTACTTATGTATCTTATAATACGGTTTTCTTTGAACGTTCGTAAATTCTACCCTTAACCTCTTTTAATATAGCTTTATCAAATACGTTTTTGAACCATGTAAAATCCAAAATACTAACTGAATCTAAGGTTTGATATATAAGCTGTTTTGGATCTTTCAACAAATTAAGTAAAAATACAACATTGATACCTGTATAACTTTCAACAACATCAATTAAAAGCCATTCATGATTTTCATCCAAAGAAAGTAATGGTTCATCTTCATACTGTACCCAATAGTCAATATTACTAACATTCATTTCAAGATCCGAAAGATTTTCAGTTTTATCATAAACAATCCAAAATTTGGGAGTTCTTGTTTCATCTAGAAAAGAATCTCTCATCAATTTGTTATCTCCAATTTGTGTAAACAATGATGCACCAGTCATACAAGTACCTACATCCCAATGAATGGTAACTGGTTTAAGCATTGAACTGTCGTTTTGATACTTTTCAATGAGCTTTAGATTAAGTTTTTGTACAGAATGGCCACCAGTATAATTCCAACTTGATAAAAGACCAAATATAATCGATGATATCAAACTAGAAAAAAAGCAAAACATTAATATCAAATATGAAGCAAATTTCAACGGTTTACTCAAATATGATAAAATATATTGAAAAGAAGATGATGCTGCAATACACAGAATTGGAATAATATAACAAATAAATCTCCATTCTTTGTGTCCATTGATAGATAAAACGCAAACGTAGATTAAACTACTCCATAAAAGTGTGGTAATCGTAGCAACATTATAGTTAACCATATCAACTATTCTTGTCTCCTTTTTGAAATGTTTCAACTGTCTCAATGAAACGATGCAAAAAACGATACATAATATCGGAACAATTTCAAATTCGGATGCAAATAATTTAGGAATATGCTTAGTAAAATATGCATTAAATGGTTCCACCCCCCATTCTTCGGATTTACCGTTTATCACATTGAAGATAAAAGATTCAATTTCAGGGAATGTATATGAAGTATTCCAAAAATATGAATCTAATCTCCCAGTAAGAAATAGCCCAAAAAAGGTAGAGATCAAACCAGTAATCATTGCTGAACGCAATGATAAAAGTTTACCTTTCCTCAGTATACCAAACGAGGATAAGAATCCCAAAATTAAAGCAAAAACAAGAATTTCAAATCTAAATACAATTCCAATAAAGATAAAGCATGCAATTGATCTTGAAATATCACCCATCAAAAAATGTGCTACAGCAATATTGAAAAGTGGTAAACATAGAAAATTGGGAAGAAATCTTGATGAATAAAACAAAATATGTGGCAATGGATAGTAGAATGTTGAAAACCAAATACCTATTTGATTGGAGTTTTTTGAGCACGCAAATTCAAGGCATCTACGTAAATAAATCACAGACATGAATGAAATAAATGCCAAAAAAACTCTACCTAATATCAATTGATAAATTTTAGTTTCCGTTAACAGAGTTTTAATATCATTATAGTGCATTGATGAAAGAGGTGTGGGAAAGTACATATTTACAGTAACACACAAACTAACAAGTGACAATCCCCATCTTTTAGTTGTAGCTGGTAGAAAAATGAATGGTATTGCTAGTATTAAAGCACATATGCATGTCCGTTTAACGGCACCAGGGAAGAACATATGATCGAATTTATCCAATTGATCTAGTCCAAGTGTAATAAAATCATGTAATGCTTGAACATTGAACGATTCTTCAACTTTAGTGTACGGTGAAATTAAAATATTCCACACACATAGCAAAGCAAATACTGTATCTAAAAATATTTGCAGAATCTTCGTTATCATTATATTTGTATAAAAATTCACTTTATAAAACTATTTCCAGGTAAAGATTAGAAGTTGTGAAAAGCTAAGTGATTTATTTATTGACCTCTGTTTATGCGCCTCAAAACGTGGGGGCGAAGATAGAGTCCGAAACTTTGAAATGAGGCTGGTTCATTTTTTCTTTTCAAGAAGGAATTTTGATCTGGATGTGAATTTTATTTAAGTCTAACAAAACTATTCTTATTGTAATTTGATTGATAGTTGCTATGAGTGAAACTGAATTAATTCCAGATTTGGTTGAAGACGAGAACGATGATATTGTTTTTCATGAAGTTAAAGTTGCACCTAAAGATTTAAGTGGCACAATTATTGAAGAGGATAGAGACAAAAGAGTTCCAGTGACAATTTTGACCGGTTATTTGGGATCAGGTAAATCTACTTTACTTGAGCAGATTGCAAAACGTGGTGAGAGGAAACTAGCCGTTATATTGAATGAGTTTGGAGATTCTATAGATATTGAGAAATCTCTCACAGTTAAGGATAAAGATAGTGAAGTAGAAGAATGGCTCGATCTTGGAAATGGATGCCTTTGTTGTACGGTTAAAGATAATGGTGTTGCAGCAATTGAAAGATTAGTTGCTAAGAAAAAAGGGTTTGATCATATAATTTTGGAAACTACGGGATTGGCAGATCCAGGGCCTATAACTACAATGTTCTGGCTTGATAATGGAATTTTGTCGAATATTTATATCGATGGTGTTATTACTGTTCTTGATGCGGAAAATATTGAAAAATGTTTAGATGACAAAGATAGTCATCAGCATAATGAGGAAAATACTCAAAATGGGGAGAATGTAACTGTTGCACACGTTCAAATTGCTTTGGCAGATGTTATTCTATTGAATAAGATTGATAAAATTGAAGATGATTCATCCAAGATTGAAAAAGTTAAAAAAAGAGTTAGATCTATAAATAGTACAGTTCCAATATATGAAACAAAGTTTGGAAATATTTCTATTGACAAAATTCTCGATTTACATGCTTATGAAAGTAAAGATGTAGATGAGTTGATAAAAAATGCCAAAACTGAGAGTGATATACATGATCATAGAATGGGTACAATTACTTTTGATTTCAAAAAAATAGAAACTGACTCTGAGTTCAAGAAATTTGAATTATTTTTACAAGATTTGTTGTGGGAAGAACCGGTGGAAGATGAGGATAAAAATGCAACCAATAGAATGGAAATACATAGACTTAAAGGATTAGTGTTTCTCAAAGATAGTTATCGAGTCATTCAAGGTGTTCGTAAAACCTACGATGTGATTGAAGGAACTCAAGAAGTTGACGATGTCAAGTTGAGTTTATCAAGATTAGTGATAATTGGTAAATTACTTGATTCTTCCATTATTGAAAGCAAATTTTCAAAACATTTAGGTTTTTCATTGACCCGAGCATAGCCGATTGTTTATTTCGATCGTATGGGTAGATTTCCCGAATCTAGTAGCACTACTAAAACGCGATAAGGTTTTCTTATCAATCATAATTTTATAGATCAATCAACTCATCCTTCTATAACAGGCATAAAGATATGACTGTTGATTGAAAAAGATTAAAGTGTAATTCAAGAGAATTGTTCTTATTGCTTGATGTAAGTTAAATTTTTTTCATCAAACATAGAAAATGATTACTTTTATTATCATTTCAATAATTGTTATTTCATGTTTGCTGTTCATTTTCAAGCTATTGAGGCAACATCCATATACGGAGTTTAAGCAAGAGATTATCCCACTTCAAATCACAGTTGATGATATTAGATATGATAGATATAAAGATCGTAGTTATTTACCATTTAGGTACCCATATCATCAAACAATGGCCTTAGTAAAACTTGACATGAATCATTGGGGTATGATCAATAGTCAATATTTTGAATTTCATAGACAAAAGAGGATGATTTTCGATGAGTACGACACAGAGAAGTTAAAAGATAATCAATTTTATAAAATGCAAGTTGATGAAGCGACAATTAATGCATTGGAAGAATTGAGAGACTTTGTAATGAAACACTATTCAACGAGATTCCCTAACCTCTTTGAATACTCTTCAAAAAATGGGAAGAAGAAATTCTTTAATAAACTTCTGAATGAAGTGTATAATTTTGAAGAAATGAGTCCCTTAGAAGTTGTTACACGAATTGCAATGGAAGATTTTTATGTATGTTTGAAAGATGAAAGTATCAATCAGTTTAGATGTGTTGCAGTTAGTGTTGCCTTTGGAGGTGGTGGATTTCCAATCATTCCAATTGTTGGTCAATGTATTGATGATATACATAAGAAAGTTCCATATTACGAAAATAAACTTAAGAAAAGTATGAACAAATGGTTTGACAAATTTGAAGATCCAGTTGAAAGAGCATCATGGCATTTTGTATGGGATAAAAAATTAGATTGTAATGAAGTATACTCTAAGTTGAGTGAATTAGGAGAAGAAGATTACTGTGAGTACATCAAAACAATTCCATTTGAGAAATTTGAAGTTCGAATTGAAAAGCAAGCTTTAATTAAATTACCAAAATCAAGAGCAATAGTTTTCACAAACCACCCTCTGTTTTTAAACATCGAAAAAGATCTTTATGATGCGCCAATGGTGCCAAGTATTTTATTAAAGATGATGTATGAGAGTCCAGAGGAGATCATCAAGCAGAAACATTTTCATCAGGTGAGAGAGCATTTGAAAGAGAGAATAGAGGATATGATATCGTATCAGGTAAAAATAGGGTTGATTCCTAATGTAGAGTTTCCTGTACGTACAGTTGAAGGATATCCATTTCGTAGATGATTTAAGTTTTTTAGATGTAAATGTAAATGTGTATGTATAAATTGGCTGAGCCCCATAAATTTATAATGAAAGTAGGGAGAAATCACCCAATGAAAATGCGCGCAATAATGGGCTTTTGGAATGGTTGAGGTGAATGAGCGAAAACAGTGAAGCTAAGTTGTGTTAGTTTAGGTTAACATAAGTGTATTGAAATCTTACACTTTATTCACACAACAACAGACTACTGTACAAAATGACTCATCCAGGTGCATACATGGGCTGGTGGGGATCTATGGGATCCCCAGCACAAAAGAGAATCACTATTCACTCTGTTTCTCCATACGCTCAATCTCCATTACATGGTTCTGTTCAAAGAGGTATTTTCAACTCATTCAGAAGATTCAAGTCTCAAGTTTTATATGTTGCGATCCCAGCAGCTATTGTCTGGTCTATCTGGACTGATGCAAGAGATTACAACGAATACTTATACACCAAGGCAGGTAGAGAAGAATTAGAAAGGGTTAACGTTTAAGATAACTGTATGTACTTTAAATATTTCTCCAAACTGACTTTCACCATTCATATATTTATTCTATTTTTATAAAGTGTATAAGGAACACATTTCTTTGAATTTCAATCAAGCTTAAATATTTTGGGCCAGAGTTTAATCGATCGTGAGAGTGATTAAATGAGTAGTAAATTATAGTTTTTAATGTACAAAGAGGAGAGGAACGAGAAGACAGGAAAATCTATATAGTAAATACAAGAATTGATACGTTCATTCAGATTTCTTCTCCTTATCTGAGTCCAACTCTTCGTTGAATGCAACATACACGTAACCAATTAAAACGATATTAGCAATAACGGCAGCAACACCACCTGAGACGATGGAATTGGAGAAAACAGAATTAGTGACAAAAAAGGCAACTAATGGGGCCATTATCATCATGGCAGTGAAGAATATGAGTTTCCTGAGGACTGTGCTGCAATGAGATACCGATCAAAGGCGACACATGTTAGTATGAATGAAGGGGGGAAAAATATTTGCTAGCTGCAGGGGAGTTTGTCGATTTCAACATACGGAGGTATATCTGCCATTTCTGCTGTTTGGGATCTCGAGCCGGTGGCAAGAGATGCAGTGTTCTCGTGTATCGGCGCAGAATCAGTCTTTGTTCTGGTGTAGTCCGCCCCGCTGTGCTGTGCTGTGCTGGTGTCCACTGGCGGCTCGCTTACGTAAGCGCGCGGAGAGCCGAAAGAGGGACCCGAAGCACCGGAAGGACCCGAGATACCCGACACCCGACACCCACCCGAGGGCGCTGAGCCACCGGCAAGCAGATGCAGACACAGCGACCACACAGCGACCACACAGAGACCACGTTGCCCGCGAGTGACCCGCGCGCAGTGACCCGCTCGGGGCGCGGGAGGCGGCGGCTGCGGCTCCTCTGCGGCTGCGGGGGGGACAGCGGGGTGGCCTGTGCGTGTCGGAGTCATGTCATGGAGATAAGACAGGGTAGCGTGGTCTCTGTTTGGGATGAGGTCAGATGCGGTGCGGTGCGTCCGCTCCAGGAGTCACTCCCGTCCTCTATTGTTTGTTGATGGCCACTTCTTGTCTCGATAGCTCCATCGTTTATAAGACTTGTGATCTGTCAGCATCCGCAAGGTGTCATTCCAATCCCTTCCCCCAATTAAATTCCGTGTCTATTCCCTTCTCCCCCTCCACATCTGCTTCCCCAGATTCTGTAAACCCTTTCTCTCTATATAATAACTAACTACACATACACTACCAATAGCTGACAAACACACAAAAAGCAAAAAATATCGGTTATAAAAGATGCCATTAACTCCGCAAGAACTCGCCCAATATGAAAGAGACGGCTATATCACTATGGTCAACTATCTAAGCAAGGAAACACTTGCTGAACTCAATTCCGAGATCGATCATCTTTTACATTCTGTACACATCAAAAATCATCCTAAAATCAAATTCACTACAGGAGCTGATAATGAAGGTCACATTGGTGACAAATATTTTTTTGATTCTGCAGATAAAATACACTATTTTTTCGAGCCAGAAGCTCTAGTTGAAAGTGGTGATAACCACAATTTGGTGTTACCTCTTGAAAAATCAATCAATAAAATTGGTCACGGATTACATTTTTTGAATGAAAAATTTAACAAAATTACTGTCAATGACGATGTTGCTTCTGTTTGTAGACAATTGGGCTTCAAAGATCCTAAAGCTGTTCAAAGTATGTGCATAATAAAGCAACCACATATTGGAGCAGCTGTCCCTCCACACAACGATGCAGAATTCTTATTTACAAAGCCTGATCTTTGTGTTGGTTTCTGGTTTGCACTTCAAGATTGCACTCTTCATAACGGATGTCTAGAGTTTATCCCTGGATCTCAAAACTATCCTTTGAGGAAAAGGTTTGTTAAAGATTTTAAGCGTGGTGGCACCAAATTTGGTAAACTTGATAACCCTGAAGAAGATTATATTGAAACTCCTGATGATATAGAATTTCAGAAAAAATTGAAAGATGATTCAATCTACGAAAAGACAGTAATTCCGGCTGGTACTTTAGTTCTAATCAACGGTAAAACCATTCATAAATCAGGTAAGAATACCACTGACTTATCTAGAAATGCTTACACTTTCCATGTTGTTGATGGTGCAGCTGAATATGATGAATACAATTGGTTACAAATTCCTCCAAATAAGCCGGCTGGCTCTGTAAACTTCACTAGACTTTTCAAAAATTACGAATAGGAATCTTGATGAGTGAATCTACTTTGATAGTATTATTCATTCCTCATTCAAACGTGTCCTTTATATTTTGCTTTATCTACGACTTTTGTAAACTCCTGAAATACTTCTTTGTTTCATTATTACACCATTAGTAGTCTATAAAAAGTTTATACTTAACCTCCATGCAATTAACTATTTTTATTTAGCTTTTATTTCTATTCCAAACATCTTTGATATTATCAGGATTCCAAAATCCTGTTTTTGATTCCTTCATATTGTTCAATTCATTGGTCCATCTTTTGAAATGCTGTTTGTATATATTCAAATTAGGAGAATTCACAATTTTATTCATTGCCCAATTCAACGTTTTCAATGATCCACTGTTGGATTTCTTACTCTCTTGAATAATCAAATCAACTAATGCAATTCTAAATTCAACAAAGAAAACATGTCTCATAAATAAGTATGTATTGGCCCTTTTAGCACCTCCTGAATAAATAAGAGCTGCAATATAATCAATTACTTTAATAACATTCACTTTATCAACAAAATCAATTCTTGGATCCTTAGACTTAATTATACCAATCATTGCGCTATGTAAAAAGGAAACTGGAATCAAATCTTTATAATCTTGAAATAATTTAACAATCAACTTATCTATGAAAAACGGATTGCTCTTTATAATCGATTCAATCAATATATTTTTCACTCTAATTGGACCCAAAAATCTTAACAATTTCTCCTTTTCCCTTGTACTATACATCTTATGAACCTTATTGAATTCATTTGAAGTATTCACAACAGTTTCATTATTTCTCTTATCTTTCATAAGATTTTGAAATTTTTTCAGATTTTGATATAATTCGTTATATTCAAAGAAATCTTGTTCAAGTAAACCTTTTGATCCCTTCCCATTATCTATATTTACAAGATCAGAATTTGAACCTTCATTAACTAATTCTCCGACAGAGTCAAACATTGAATCAGTAACAGAATCAATATTCTTATCAATATCTTCAACTACTGAATTTAAATTCAATCCATCGTTTAATATACTCTTATTCCTCTTATGATATTCTAAATTTTTAATCGAATTGAGAACAAAGATTATACCTTCACCTAAAACATTATTATTATTCTCATCTAATTTAATCGAATCTTTAATATCAACATCCCAACTTAAATTACTAACCGATTGAACTATATTCCAAACTTTATTATCATATGCAAGCTTTCTCGATTCTCTTCCAACAAATTCCCTAAATTCTTTAGAATTTAATGAACCTGCTTCAACCTTTAAATTATCCCTACTTCCCCTACGTAATAAAACTTCTAAAAAAATTCCAAAAGAATCAATATTCCTATTAAACTTTGAAACCCATACGTTTTCCGCAGTTGAAAGTTCACAGATCCAGATATCTAATATCCTTGTATAAATTTCAACAGGTAATTTATTCATTTCAATTGATATAGCTTGCAATAATGATTGATGTGAGAGATATGTATTAGAAGAATAAGATTTTGGATTTAAAGCTGTTAATAATTTATCTGATTTTGATGATACTATTTCAAAAGTTTGACAAAGTTCTTTACCTAATTTCAAAGTCCTTTCATCAGAAAGTATTTCCGGTATACTCAAATTTGAAGCTTCTAAATAATCTTTATAAGCACTCACTAAGGCAGGTTGTAAACTCATTATATAACTTGGTGCATCATTATCAATCTCCTTAATTAAATCGAAAAATTGCAATAGTTTATCAAATCTATGTAAAGGTTCAATTATTTGAAATTCTATTGATTTGTTCTTCATTATAATAAGGTTGGCCTTTTCGAAAAGTTTCCTCTTATTGTAAAGTGTAGGTGAATAACTTGCAACAATTTCAAGAAATCGGAAAAGAGATGATATATTTTTGATCTCAGATTTATCGTTATAGCCTAACATAATATCTAAGACAGAGTTCATTACATGAGAATGATCATGATAATCAGTTAGCAAACTAATATATTTACCAGCTTTATTTCTAGCTGTCATTGATTCTGATTTGAAATATTTTTTCAATGAAGAATGTATAACACTTTTCTTCTTATTCATACTTAAATTTTGAAATTCAACATTCACAATTTCATCATATAATTTCTCATGAATTGTTAAAGCCACAAATAAATTAACAATAAATTTATAGTAAATAGTATTCTGTAAATGTACATTAGCCTTATCAATATGATACCTCCAAAGTTGCTGGCATTCTTCTAAATTTGGTTTACAATTTAATATGGCTAGCATATCAAATCCTTTAATATAACATTTCTTCTCAATTATTAGTAAATTAAGTGTATATGATCTTCTCATATGTAGAAAACTATGAGCTTGATTTGCATCTATTTTTTTATCTAAAAAGAATTTCATTTCACTACTACTAAATTCACAAATGTGAGGGATGAATGAAGCATAGAATGTATCATTTTTAGGGTTAATCTCTACAACTTTGGAAAGAATGGATTTTAATTCTTTTTTCTGTGATTGTATGTTGAAAAAATTTAATTTCATAACATCAATATATTTATAATAGTACATTAACTTAACGTAAGTATCATCAGCAAAATTAACATCTTTTATTTCTTTCCACTCATTCATCAATTGAATTTCTGACGTGAATTCAGTACAATAAAGTGTATTCAAAATTTGAAACCTATTTCTATGTAAAGGAATTTGTAGAAAATCTATGCTACTCATCACTAATGGATTTATATTTTTGTAATATTGGAATAAATTGATAAGAAATAAATATCTCATCCATAAAGATCTTTGTAATATTGGTTCATTCTCTATAAGTTCGTTTAATAAATTTATAAGATCATTAAATGGTAAATTCATATTGAAAATTATAAATGATGCATTTTTAAACCATTGATGATTAATTAAAATACTGATAAGATATCGTGTTGACTTTTCACCTTTATTAACTTTAGATTCTTTCAACTCTGGGTATTTTTCAATAACTTCTGATAAACTTCTAATGTATAGGTTCAATATTCGTATAATATTACATTTTCCTGTTTGTTCTATAAACTGAGTTAACTGTGGGAATGAACTAAATTGATCTTCCTTGGGAATGCTAAGTAAATATTCAATATCTCTTGGATTCCTCAGATCTAAAAATTCTGTCCTCTTTTCGTTAAGATATCTCAAAGTTTTAGGCAAATCGATCGAGTTAGAGTCAAAGCCATCATCGGTAGTTTTCTCTATCGAATCTTGATCCGTTTGCTTCAACAAATAATCTTGTAAAGAGTCTATTGATTTATGCAAAAGTGATTTGAAATTGTTTGATATGGAAGATTTTTTTCCGTTGATTATGT
This sequence comes from Pichia sp. yHMH446, assembly GCA_030555725.1. Taxonomy (NCBI): domain Eukaryota; kingdom Fungi; phylum Ascomycota; class Pichiomycetes; order Pichiales; family Pichiaceae; genus Pichia; species Pichia sp. yHMH446. The sequence continues at coordinate 37,502 of JANIWQ010000096.1, forward strand.
TGTCATCATGGTGTAAAAAATTCTTTGTGGAATAATATCGATTGAATGAAAAAAAGATATTTTTGCAGTTACATTTACAATTATGTCGTATTTTGGTCAATATCATAATATTTCTTTGTTATTAAAGAGATGAATAATATTATTTTTTCCTTGAATAATTTCTTGTTTTATCGGAGTTTGGTTATAGAAATTGTGTTACTTTAACAATAACCGTTCTCTATTCTCCACTTTCCTACTAAGATCCATATTGAAATTTTCCTTCTAGCGAATCCGTACACCACGCTCTGCGGTTATAGTTAACTAACTACCCACTAGATGGTTAACAGAGAAGATACGGATACTGATTAATCGTAAATTACTAGGATAAAGTATCATAAAAGACCATTCTTTACTATACAAAGTTTACTGAAGAAATTTTTCAACTAGAATTACTTCTTTTGACCTTGAGCAGCAACTGCTGCTGCACCAGCTGCTGCAGCTTCTGGATCTAAGTAATAAGCTGGCTTGATTGGCTTTAAGTTGTCATCTAATTCATAAACTAAAGGAATACCAGTTGGAATGTTAAGACCTGCAATATCAGCATCAGAAATGTTATCTAAATGTTTAACTAATGCTCTTAAAGAATTACCATGAGCTGTAACGAGTACAGTTTTGTTAGCTAATAAATCTTTTGCAATAACATCTTGCCAGTATGGTAATAATCTATCAATGACTAAAGCTAAGGATTCGGTCTTTGGTAAGACATTTGGATCAACGTTAGCATATCTTTCTTCACCGAATTGAGAAAATTCAGAGTTATCTTCGATTGGTGGAGGTGGGATGTCAAAAGATCTTCTCCATTCTTGGAACTTTTCAGGACCGTATTTTTCTAAAGTTTGAGCTTTATCCTTACCTTGTAAAGCACCATAATGTCTTTCGTTTAATCTCCAAGATCTAACGACAGGAATAAATAATCTATCAGCATTGTCTAAAGCAATATTTGCAGTTTGAATTGCTCTAGTTAAAAGAGAAGTATGTAAAATATCTGGTTTTAAGTTAGCTTCTTTCAATAATTCACCAGCTCTCTTTGCTTCTTCTTCACCCTTTGGAGAAAGTTTAACATCAACCCAACCGGTGAATAAGTTCTTTTCATTCCATTCAGATTGACCGTGTCTGACTAAGATAAGTTTGTGAACCATTGTTTTTTTATTCAATTGTCTAGTTAAAATAATGAAGAATTTAAAGCTAGTCTCTGGAAGGCGACATCAGGAACCAAACAGTTGAAAAACGACTACGTTTGAGATGCGAGTTGCAGTATTTATAGGTGGGGTGGTTTACAGCGAATCCGCGATTTCCCGGGACACGATGCAGCAAGGCCATGACGTCCGGGCGGGAACTGTCCCCCGGGATCATAACACTTTAAGACGGAAATGTGTGGCTGAGTTTATACTGTGGGTTACAATATCCACACAGCTTATATAAGTATGATGGATTGCCTTTTTTGAGAGAAAAGAATTGATGATATATATTCATTAATTAATTAATTACATATACAGAAAGTATAATTTCTTGATGTAGAAGGAAAGGAGAAGAGAGAGAGAGCTAGTTGAATAGAAAAAAAAAACACGGAATGGTCGACACTCCAAAAAACAACTAAGTAGTGTAAAAGAAATGAATTTGTTGTTTGTCAGTTAAATCTGCGACTTCTTCTAAATCAGAATCAACATCTACGCCAGCTTCCTTATCTTGTTCCAGCATGTCAAGGTAAGCTTTCTTCTGTTTATTCATGACGACACAGATCAACCAGTAAACACCACTCAAACACATACAAACACAATAACCAACTAACATAGAGATGAATCCACCAGTATATTTTGGAGCTTGATTACTTCTGAAAGTTTGAGTACCAGTAATTGCACCACCACAATAACCTAAATAGTTAAAACCATAAGTAATTGATTTTTTAGTATTACCAGCAGTATTTGCTTGGACACAAGAAATGATAACAACATAAGAAGCAAAATAGAAATACATGAAATAAAGACCAACTAATTGAGCACCAGTATGAGAACGTGGAACAGCATAAAGGATAACGGCACCAATTAAGGGAATAATCAAAGAAATGATTGCAAGTAAACATCTTCTATTTTCCCAACGTGAAGCACACCAAGTAAAGAAGACAGCAGCTAAAGATGCGATAACACCAGTTGGGATACCCATTAAAGAAGATTTAACAGGTGAGAAACCTAAGTTATTGATAATAATTGAAGAGAAAGTTGATAAACCACCATTTGGAATATTGATACCAAAATTGAATAACATAACAATATAAATTCTAACATCTAAGAAAGCTTCTTTAACTTGATCCCATTTCCATTCATTATTTTCAACACCTGTTTTATTATCACTGACTCTTTTAACGGTGAAATATTTCTCTCTTTCAGTTAAAAATTTAGCATTAAGAGGAGAATCTGGGATATACCAGATAACAAATGCAGACCAAACAACTGAAATGGAACCGATTAAGATAAAGATATATTTCCAAGTTGGAATGGTATCACCAAAAGTTGAAGCTAAAGCAGATAGAGCACCATTGATAACTGAAGACATAAACATGAAGATGATTGCAGTACGATGAGGAATTTCAGATTTAGTATAAAAGACTGAGACCATTAAAGAACAACCAGGAACGATAGCACATTCAACGAAACCCATTAAAAATCTTAAAGCAGCTAAACCACCGAAATTATGACAAGCACACATTAACAAAGTTAAAGCAGACCAACAGAATGAACAAATACCTAAAGTTTTACCCAATCTCCATTTTTGAATAATATAAGACATTGGCCACATACCAACTAAGGAACCAATAAATAAAAGTGTTGATAACCAAGAATATTCTTGACCTTTTAAATGATTATCTTCCCTTAAACCGAAAATTGCGGCAGTACCGATTGCAACTTTATCGACCGCACCCATAGTTGCAGTAAAGAATAAGATTGGAAGCAAGATCCAATCAGTTTTTCTAATCATTCTTCTCTCTTCTTCTTCAGTTAATGGCTCAAACTTGCCTTCATGCTCTGCAAGAAACAGAGCAGCCTTGTCCATCTTTTTGAATTTTTCAGCGTCAATGTCATCATGAGCCGTTTTCTCGTTTAGTGGTCCAGAACCGGAAGATGGTTTGCTGTTGATTGAAATATTTGCGTCGTCGACTTTAACGTCTTTGAGTGAAGCACGAGCTGACATCTTAATAGTTTGCTAGATTGGTTTGAACTTTAAGATAGCCGTTTGGTTGAAGGAATATGAATTAAGGTAGAGTGAAGTGAAATAGTGGGATACAAACGATAAGACTACCGAAGTGGGAAGTGGATCAGGTCTTAAATAGAAAAAAAAAACTGGGGAATCAAGAGTGTGTGAGTCGTTTGTGGGGGAGGAGAAAAGGAGTGGGAACGAGTGAGTGGGGTGGAGAGGAACAAAGGGAAGGAAGACGACAACTAGACAAAACAAGATAATGGAAACGACTTTGATCTGAGATACGCTGTGACCGACGCTCTTTGTCCACTCTTCTCTCTTGACCTGTGATAGTCTGTGTGTGTGTGTTTGTGTGTGTGTGTGTGCCGTTGCACAGTGCAAATGTAGCGCATGCAGGGTGTGGCTAGCGATTTCGGCACCAGCGCTATCGGAAATCTACCCCACAAAAGAAACGTCGCAGCGGGCGGCAGCTCGAGACGAGGCGCACCGCGCACCGCGCACCGCAGCGGCCGCA
>JANIWQ010000097.1:0-40962 GCA_030555725.1 Pichia sp. yHMH446
CTGCGGAGGTCCCCGATCGCGCCCGCGCCCAGCACGCGCACAATCTCAGACGTCGAGCCGCCGTTGTCCGACACAGGCAGCAGGAACGTCACAGTGTCCTCATTGTCGTTCTCGTTTTCCGGCCCCGCCCCCGCTGCTGGCTCAAAGGCGCCCATAATGCTGTTTGTTGCTGTGCCTCCTGATATTACCACCGTGTGCATCATCAATAGGAGCAAATGAAGAAGCTGGCGTGTAGAACCGTGTAAGGTAAAGAACGTATCCTGTATACGGAAACTAAACACGTAGTAGTCGTCGACACCGCGCGGCGTAGGTAGGTAGGTTATTATTTTAGGTTACTATAATTATCACAACTGCTGCTCATACTACTTACTATACTACTATACTAGTTTACCATTTCCATACTACTGCTACTCCTCCTATATGACCCCCGACGCTACTAACGCACCCGCACTCCTCTTCACGGACTGGGACGGCACTGTCACGCTCCAGGACTCCAACGACATGCTCACCGACAATCTAGGGATGGGACATGCCGCGCGTATGGTCCTCGACGCTCAGATCCGTGACGGCTCACTCCCTTTCAGAGTCGCGTTCCACCAGATGCTATCATCAGTCTCAGATAAGGGCTACACTTTAGACCAATGTATCGCTTACTTACTGTCAAATGTTCAGTTAGATCCCGGTTTCAAGGAAACTGTTAAATTTTGTCATCTACACAAAATACCTGTGATTGTAGTTTCAAGCGGTATGGATTTAATCATTAGATCTTTGTTAGAAAATTTGATAACTGAACCTGAACTACGGAATCATATACAAATTCACTCCAATAGTGTTCAAATTGATCCAGTCTCGCAAAAGTGGGAAATCAAATACAAAGACGATTCAAGTTTCGGTCACGATAAAAATCAAACAATCATGGGTATCGCGAATAACTACTCAACAACTGCAGTCAAATTCTATTGTGGTGACGGTGTCTCAGATATAAGTGCTTCTCGCAGCTGTGATTTCTTATTCGCTAAAAAAGACTGCGCCCTAATCGATATCTGTCAGGAAAAGGGTATCGCATACATAGAATTCTCTTCATTCACTGATATACTCAATCATCTAAGGGAAAGATTTTCTGTATAATCTAACTAAACAAGTAATTTTTTAAATGTCGTCGTCAGATCAAGAATATAATTCTATAGCGGATATAATTATGGAGAAATATCTTACACCTTTACAGACTCAGGATTTCAGCATTTTCACAACTCTAAGATACGATCCAACTCTATACAACAATAGTGTTCCGATATCTCATGCTTTAAACGAATCTCCACTACATCACTCTTTCTTCTTCTTACTATCCGATCATATAGCTAAACTACATCGTGCAGCTGACTATTTCGAATTCAGCAAACAAAATCTAAACCAAGATAAACTCCTTGATGAACTAACTAAAAAAATGTCAACTGAAAACAAACTATCATCTCATAGAATCAAAATAATCGTCTCCCGGAACGGTGATCTTCAAATTGAATCTTCTCCATTACCTGAATCTCATAAACTAACAATGGATCTACCATCATATGAATTCTTCCAATCGAAAAATTCAATTAACGTACCATTGTACTTACAAAAATGGTCAGGTTGGTTAATCTATCTAGATACTTCAAGTACTTTACCTACACCTTTCACATCTTTTAAAACAACAATTAGATCCAATTATAATGAATCACGTGAAAGGTTCAATATAGTGCCTGGTGATAATCGTGAAGTTTTAATCTTCAATAATAACGATCTTTTAATGGAAGGTTCGATTACTAGTATAGCTTTATGGAGGAAAATCTCAAATTCAAACAATGATTCTTCGTTTCATTGGATTACACCTTCTTTATCTTGTGGTTGTATGGATAGTGTTTTGAGGAAAAAATTATTAGACGATAATTTAATTTTACAAGGTAAATTAAATGTTAATGAATTAAAAGATGGTGAAATTTTACTCATTTTCAACAGTTTAATGGGTATTAAACCTGCTAAACTTATTTTAGATGATTATTTAAAAGAAAATTCATTCAATTAATAAAGTATATATATATATATATCGTACCTCCCGCAACAACTGACCCTGTCGTGCAGAACTATTTACAAATTTGTTAAGCTTCGCTCGCTTCGCTCTACGCGGCAAAAGGCTTGACTTCAGACAACTTATTAACGAGTTTGGTCACATACTCATAACTGAGTAATGTAACAGTCGAGGAACAGCTAACTTTGATAAACCTCGGTAACGATCCACTCCAGAATTTCTTCCATCCTTCCTTAAAAAAGATAGCTGCAACCATATTCATCATATCCCTATAAACTATCCTGTAATCTCTTGTTTGCATTCTAGTCTTCATAACATCAATCGGTTGTGTAATTCCAACAACTGCTAACGATGATGCAAATCCCATACCAATCAATTCTAATTCTGTAATTGAATCTCGACTTGGATCAATCATTTGCTGGAAAAATGAATACGTACTATACCAAACCATACTATTCATACATTGTCTGAGTATTGTTATACTTGATCCTTGCGTAAACGATAATAATCCTCCAGTTTTATACATTTCACGTATTATACCACTTAACGTAAATGATGGATGTTCGTGATAATATTTCAATGCTTTGATTCTTGGATGTTCAATTGACTTTGAATCTGGTTTTGGTCTATTAGTTAATCTAACCTTCTTCGTATCCACTTTATCATCAATTTTAATCTCTTCATCGAATTTTGTCCTCAATCCATACCTTATCATCGAATTCTCAATCAATCTGACTTTGATATTCTCAAATGGTATCGCCCAAACAGATTCTAACATACCTGTCATTAAAGCTGCAACAACAACTTGTGGTGCTGCCTTAATTTGATGATTTTCATCATCATCACCTTGTGACATAAAATTAGAAAATTGATTGAATATAAACATCCTAGATGATGATTTAAGCGCCATACCAATAGATAATGGTAAACATCCAGTAAATAATGGTCTCATCGAATCATGTGGTATAATCGATTCTTTGACTAAAATAGATTTGTTCTCAATTTGTGACACTGTTTTAAAATATTCTAATGGATATGTTAACGTTGTTTGTACAATACTTGCAACTGCACCTCCAAACATCGCAGTAGAAAGTGTAGTCGTATCATTAGGTATTGGCAGCGGATCCATCTCAAATACTATTCACCGTAGTTAAAGAGCTGGGGAGTTAGTTACCTTTCCAACAACACATTATCTATTTCTGATAATTTATTTCTGATAATTTCACTCTACATGTCACGTGTGTGGCATGCACCCTGCCCCGAATTTTTCACTCATGCGTATTTTGTCAATCTAGATCAGAGTCAATAGCTTCCAAATTACTTCCAGCAAGCAGCATTAACGTTCAGAATGAGTTTCGTTATTACAGCTATCTGTAGAAAGAACAAATTTACAAACTCTGATAATGAAGAAATTTTACGTGCTCTCGAAAAACTTCCCGTTAAAATTGTTTCAATAAAAACCTTGTCACCTGAGAAAGCAACTGATTATATCCTAGATATTGATAACAGCAAAACTAACAACAATAATACAGAGAATCCAGAGACGTTAATCCATAAATTACTGAAAAATGAAGAATTCTTACTACAAAACGTTGATTTGATATTTCAACAAAATAATTCAAATAGGAAAGATAAAAAATTAATCGTTTTCGATATGGATTCAACTTTAATTCAACAAGAAGTTATCGAATTAATTGCAGCTCAAGCAGATGTCGAAAAAGAAGTAGCTGAAATTACAACTCGTGCAATGAACGGTGAATTAGATTTTAAACAATCACTTGCTGCACGTGTATCTCTCTTACGTGGTATTAAATCTCAAACTTTATGGGACGATTTGAAAACTCAACTTAAATTGACCCCTGGTGCTAAAACTTTATGCAAGTTTATGAAATTAAATGGTTGTAAACTCGCAGTTTGTTCAGGTGGATTCTTACCATTAGCTGAATTCATTAAGGAACAATTAGATCTAGATTACGCATTTGCTAACCTTTTAAAAACTGAAATTGATGATCAAGGAATAGAAATTTTAAGTGGTAAAACAATAGGTGAAATCGTAGATGGTGAACGTAAAAAGAATCTTTTAATTCAATTAGCTAATGAAAATAATGTACCTATTGAGAAAACTGTTGCTATAGGTGATGGTGCAAATGATTTACCAATGATGAGTCAAGCAGGGTATGGTATTGCTTGGAACGCAAAACCAAAAGTTCAAAAAGAAGCACCTTGCTGTCTGAATTCGGATTCATTGAAAGATGCACTTTACATTTTCGGATTTACTGATGACGATATAGAAAGTTAAACAAATATATAGACTGGTATTTTTTTTTTCTGCTCGAGCCTCCAAGTAGTATTTCTTATGACTCAAATTTTATTTAATCTTCATTGAACCAACCTCTTTCTACATCTTCGTATATCACAATACTAATATCTAATGACAGAATTGATAACTTTACCTGTCGATCAGGATTCAATTTTAAAGGAACAAGAGAAGGCAAAAGAAGTATTTGCCAAATTGAATGAGCTTTCAAAGGAAGGCAAAAAATCTAAGAATGGTCAGGTTAAAAAGATTGAAAATATAATTTTCAATACTGATATAATTCTATATAGTTGGAAATTTAATGAATGGGATTATTATAGCAAAAAGATATCATTACCAATTTGCGCAAGAGGATTTTTCACAACAACTGATGGTGAAATTGTTTGCAGAGGTTATGATAAATTTTTCAATATGAATGAAATGGCTTCCGTTAAAGAAGATGAACTTCGAATAACTACAACTGGTCCTTATACAGTCACTGTTAAAAGTAATGGATGTATTGTTTTCATTTCTGGATTATCGAATGGTCAAATAGTGGTATGCTCGAAACATTCAACAGGGAACCATGAAGATTCAAGTAAGAACCATGCATTAGTAGCTCAGAATGCCCTTGAAAAGCAATTGAAAAAAAACAATATTGATGTTAAAGATCTGGCTCAAATATTATACGAATATAGAATGACAGCCGTTTGTGAGTTTTGTGATGATGAATTTGAAGAGCATGTTCTTGAATATAAAGATGATAAGGCAGGTTTATATTTACACGGCCTCAATATGAACACAGTTGAATTTAAAACATACCCTATGGAAGTTGTTCAATCATTTGGAGAAAAATTCGGATTTAAGAAAACTGAATTCCTCAAATTTAATACTTTCAATGAAACTTTGGAATATATGAATCAAGCAAATGAAACAGGAACTTTCAATGGTGAAGAAGTTGAAGGTTTTGTTATCAGATGCTTCAAAAATGGGGTAGACTACTTCTTCAAATACAAATTTGAGGAACCTTATTTTCTTTATCGTGAATTAAGAGAAATTACAAAACAGTTTATCAGAAGTGGAACTGAAAATTTAAAATTCGGAAAACATAAATTGATTTGCATGGACTATATCAAATTTGTAATGCCTTACCTGGTGACAGATAACAAGCTTAAAGAAGCTTATCTGGATAATAAAGGAATAATCGAGTTACGGAAAAAATATTTTAAAAGTAGAAATGCAACAAGTATGCAACTGATTAGAGATGAACTGGAGATGCTGGATCTGGAAGATGAAATGAAAAAGCTGAAATTTGGGGATTCAAAATCTTGCAGGTATGTTTTAGTTACCGTTGCAACAATTGGTTGTGGTAAAACAACAACATCTGTTGGATTGACAAATCTATTCCCTGATTTGATAGGCCATGTTCAAAATGATAATATACAATCACCAGGAAAAGATGGATTAGCATTGGCCGCATTAGATGTTTTAAGTAAGAAACCAATAGTTATCGTAGACAAGAATAATCACAAATTTATTGAAAGAGAACATCTTTTCCAAAGTTTTAAGAAACATAACCAAGATATTCCTAAATCAAAACTAAAGTTCATTTGCCTAAACTTCGTTGCAAATCCTAGAGGTGATGATGATCTTTGGAATATAACTAGAACAAGAGTATTTGCACGTGGTGATGATCATCAGTCTATTAAAGTTAACAAGGATGGTAAAGAGAAAGCGGAAAAGATCATGAAAGGGTTTATTTCAAGATTCGAACCAGTAACTCCAGAGAGAAAACCCGATTCAGAGTTTGATTATATCATAAATTTGGATGTTCATCAAAATGATTCGAGTTTGAACAATATGAAGTTTATAGTTGACCAGATGCATAGTATAATGACCGATATCGACCTACCAAATGTTACTGAAGATGGCTTCAGAAAAGCGTTTGAGGAAGCTAAGAATTATAAACCGACTTTCAACAAAACGGTGAAAGAGAACTCAAAAAGGAAACTTTCTTATATCGGTTTACTAGTGGGCAAGGAACTTTTCATTGATGATGTGAAATCCAAATCCCCAGAATTCTTTGAGAAATTAGAGAAACTCAACAGAATACAAGAAGATTTTCATATAACATTAGTTCACACCGGTATGAGAAAAGGAAACGAAAAGAAGAAGCAACTGTGGGAAACTTACAAAAAACTGTTTCATAACGAAGTTGCTAAATTCACTGATTATAAGGTTGAAATCCCTGAAAACAAAAAATGCCTCTTTTCTAAAGATTATTGGGCCGATGTAAAACTGACAAAAGTTTTTTGGAACACACAAGCAATAGCCGTCGAAGCAGAATTTTTAGGATTCTATCATAACCATCAACCACTGGAATTAGAATGTGGTAATCCATATCCGCATATTACCATCGGCACAACTGATAAATCGATTCCACCAGTAGTTGCTGGTCAAATGATCGAGAAATTTTACAATGGAAAGGATGTTGAAAATGTCAATGTAATAGAGTTTGATCATCCAATTACCGTGAAAAATTTACCTTTCTATTCATTCATGATTTGACATTTGAATTAAAATTTTTCGATCTTAGTAAATTGAGAAGTTGTTCTAATGCCATCTGCATATCCAGAGCATCCTTATCTGCTTTATTAGCTTGTATTAAAGTTTTATTTATTTTTTTCAACTTTTTTGTAGTTTGATCATTTAAACCTAAGTCAGTCGCATCCAGATCATTTTCATTATCCGATATTCTAATCATATCAATATCATCAATACCATTCAAACCACTATTGCGAGAGTCGATATCCTCAACAGTGATCTTAGTTTCCTCCTCAAGAACTTGTTTTAAACGGTTTATACGAGTCTGTTTGTTCTTTTTCCATACTTTGACTTTACTTTTCAATTCTCGAACATACTTTTTTTCTAATTCAAGGGTCTCCTGTTCTTTAGTTAATTGACGATATAACATGTCAAGTTGTTTTGAGTTGATGTCGTAACCTTGAGACAATCGGAGCTGTTCCTGATTGAAATAAGAAAGATTGAACTCACCACTAGTCCTTCGTGTTAAAAGTCTTTGCCTAACATTTTTATGTATAGGAGGTAGATAAATACTACCAAACTTCTTAGCCAGTGGCTCTACAATTGTAGATTCAAGTACCTTCTTGGTTTCTTCTTCTTCGCTGTTCGTGGGTAACGGTATTAGCAAATGGAGTAAATTAGATAATTCTTGATAGACTTGGGGTGGTAAAGGTTGCCAGTTTCTTGTATTTAAAGGTGCAGCATAAGTTCTTAAACTATTCTTGTTTTCATTGGAGTTTGAAGTAGTGTCCAATTCTGTCACATTGTCAGATTCATTATTGTTGTCTGAATCGCTGCTTATAGGATCTGACGAAGAAATGTCAGAATCACTGACTTCTGAAGCTTCTGCGTCCAGTACATCATTTTTCACAGGGGAGAAAATACTTTGATCTTTTCCAACTAACGCATTTGGTGCAATTGTTCGTCTAACAGGAGTTTTAATGTATTGGTGTGTTTGGGAATTTTGTTGTTGAGAGAACTGTGAAGAAAGAAGATCTTTATCGAGTTTTTTGATTTTGTTGGCAGCAGTTGGCTTTCGCTTTTGTATTCGACCTTTGACTGCCATAATGATAACGATTAAAAGATAACATGATACATTTGAAATTATAACTTTAAGACCATTGTGTAGTTGATAATCAAATACACAACATTTCAAAATTTGTCTTGACGCGTAAAAGCAGAATGGTATGAGAAATTAACAGTTTGCTATGTTAGTTTGCACATTTAGGGTTTATCTGTTACTGCAATACGCAATGGCACTTTCTGAATTTGAAAAACAGAGACAAGCAAATATTGCAAGGAATAAAGAGCTCCTTAGACAGCTAAATTTAACGCAACTAGCCAATGAGTTTGGGAAATCCGAGAGTAAATCTTCAAACAAACCAAAGATCAAACGAGCTCCTGCTGCGCCAAAAATCAAGAAAGAAGCAAGTATACCTCTTCGTCGATCGAGGAGGATTGCAGGAGTAAAAGTTGAGAATGTTGATGATAATTTAGAATTAGACAAATTAGAAGAGCAAAAGGAGAATGATAGATTGAAGCAACTTGAATCAGTTAGACTCAGTGATGATCTGAAACTTTCAGAAGTGATTAGCGATTCTTCGGTATTAAGCAAACTTGGTAATTCATTCTCAATGGGAGATTTTTATGAAGAAATTAAAAATAAACCGTTGAAGTCGAAAACAGATGAACAAGCTAGAGAGGAAATGGAGAAGTTGGAGCTATATGAAAGTTTTCATCCCAATCATATTATGTTAACTACAGCAAGAATGACCACTATTGAATTCCACCCGTCTAATAAACGAAAAGTTGTGTTTGGAGGTGACACGAACGGCATGTTAGGAATCTGGGCTGTAGACGATGATACTGACGAGGAACCTGCAATCACCCGGTTCAATCCACACAGAAAGAATATTGCGAGAATTGCTATCCGACCTGAGGTACCTGAAGAGGTTATAAGCTCTTCCTACGATGGTTCGATTAGAATTATGGATATAACTCAGAATATTTCCAAATCGGTTGTTGAATTTGATGATCAATGGGGAGATATCTCTGGTATTTCAGATTTCAAAATGATTGACAAAAATATAGGATATCTAACAACTCTTCAAGGAGAGTTTGCAGTTTTTGATTTGAGAGAAGCACCTTTGAGAAGAGAGTCCTGTCAAGTGTCAAGATTGCATGACAAGAAAATTGGTTATTTTTCTGTATGTCCTACTGACAACAAATTGGTTGCATCAGCAAGTTTAGATCGTACAATGAGGATATGGGATCTTCGTATGATAAAGGATCAAATATGGAGTGACTACGAAGGTGTTAAAGGCCCCCAATGTATCGCAGCATATAGAAGCAGATTAAGTGTGAGCTGTACAGACTGGAACAAAAGCGGTGATATTGTTTGCAATGGCTACGACGATACCATTCGTGTTTTTCAAATGGATAAAGGTAATGGAATCTTAAACTATATAAGTAGTTTGACCAAACCTGAGGATGGTGATATCGCTGAGAATCTTGAGCCTGATGTCACAATCAAACACAACTGTCAGTCAGGGCGTTGGGTTTCGATTCTTAAGTCTAGATGGCACGAGCATCCTCAAGACGGCGTAGAGAAATTTGTGATTGCTAACATGAAGAAAAATCTTGATGTTTATACTAGAGATGGTGTCATGTTAGCTCATTTTGCAGACGATCGAATGACATCGGTTCCTGCTGTATGTACATTCCACCCGACTGAAAATTGGATCGTTGGCGGTAACAGCAGTGGGAAAACTTTTCTCTTTCACTGACTCATATAATACCATGTATCTAAAAATAGGATATGTATAATTTACAATTTTTATAGATAAATTTCAGGTGAAAATCGACGATTTATATTTCACGTCTTTGTTCCATAACCAACCTTCAGTTCCCCTATATACCCCTAACCCTAGCAAAACAACTCCTGCAGATTTAACTGAATTTTTCCACCAAGTAGGGTTCTTTGCCACATTTTCACCTTTGAAAGGAAGATTTGACATAAAATAGGCACCACCAATCAGTGAAGTGAGTGATCCCAAAATTTGACATTCCAAACAGAGTTCTTCATCTTTAAGAGGATGTGACTCTGTAGACTGTTCAAATATACCTAAAATGTTTGATGGAATCATATCGGAAAGAGGGTAAGGGTGTTGGTTAAGTGCTTGGCTTATACTTGGCTTTGTGATGTGTGTGATCATCACCAAGCTTTTTCCAAGAAAAGGGCAAGCCCGCCCGATTTTCGTTTTTATCAATGTTGATGTTTTTTTTTTCAAAGTTCAATGTTTATACTCTTCGTTTCAGTTATATATTTTCTATTTAAGTTGCTGGTAATTGTAAAGACAATGGACTTACGTATTGTTGTAATCTTTACTGTGCTTGTGTTCATGGATATTTTGCCATGTTCATTAGCATTTGCGTCGCCGCAAGTTGAGTATTCTTCTACAGTTTTCAAGTTTTACAACAGAGTAACCAAATTAAATAGCACATTTTCTAATACAAATGTAAGTTATGCAAATATTCGGGAAAGTGCAATGCCTCTTGATTCATCAGGAGATGATGCTCAAGATGTTGTAGATGATGGAAATAATGTATACCCTGATCAACAAGTAGAAGATGATGATTTCGAAGATACAAACGAGTCTATTGATGACACAAACAGCAATGAAATTAATCAAGACAAAGCACAATTTGAGTCATTTTTTGATTACGGTTCTCAAAAGATTGTAGGTGTAAACCTTGGTGGGTGGTTGGTTACGGAGCCGTTCATTAGTCCTTCGCTATACGAAGAAGCCTCTTGTGATGGAACAGAAGCTTGCACTCCTGTGGATGAATACAATTATTGTAAGCAATTGGGTTCTGAAGTTGCATTAGAGCGTTTGCGAGAACATTGGGAAACATGGATTACAGAAGCAGATATTATACAGATTAAAGCATATGGATTTAACGCCGTGCGTTTGCCAATAGGATACTGGGCTTTTGCTAGACTACCAGACGATCCTTATGTTTTCGGACAGGAGGAATATTTGATAAGAGCCATTGATTGGTGTAGAACTCACGGGTTGAAACTGTGGATTGATTTACATGGCATTCCAGGCTCTCAAAATGGCTTTGACAATTCTGGTAGAAGGGATACTTATCAATGGATGGATCCTGACGAAAACTACCAACTAGGTCTGTCTGTGTTGGAGTATATCTACGACAAGTATGGTGCTGATGAATATCTGGATGTTGTAATTGGTTTGGAGAATTTGAACGAACCTTTACATGGTAGATACGATATTTCAAGAATTTTACAGTTTGATCGTGACAGCTACCACATGTTCAGATCAAAGAGCAATAATAACTTTGTGTACCACGATGCATTTTTACCAGCAAACTTCTGGAAGAACCAACTGACGGAACCTGAGTATTGGAATACTGTTTTGGATCACCATAGATACGAAGTATTCGATACAAATCAGCTAAGAGAAAGCGTTGATGGTCATATAAATTCTATTAGAAATTTAGTGAATGAGTCCTTGATGTTACCAAAAGTTCAAATAGTTGGAGAGTGGTCCGCTGCATTAACCGATTGTACCAAGTGGTTGAATGGGGTTGGAAGAGGTGCAAGATACGACAACACTTTTGCAGGTAGTGGTCATATAGGCAGTTGTAGATTTAGTAATGATTACACAAAGCTGACCAGTCAAGATAGAATCGATACAAGAAAAATTATTGAGGCACAACTAGATATTTATAGTCAAACAAATGGATTTTTCTTCTGGACTTGGAAGACAGAAAGCTCAATTGAATGGAGTTTGACTGATCTAATTAGAATCGGCCTTTTCCCAATTCCTATCTCTGACAGGAAGTATCCTAGAGTTGTTTAGCTTCGATCTTCGAATACTCATCTAAGCTTTGATAAAACTACATATTTTGCAGAATTGTATATGTAAGCCTTTCTACTATCAAACTCTAAATTATGGTAACGAATCTAGTGTTAGCGAAATAAGGCCTATATTGGTCTAGGCAAAGTGAAATACTTCTTAAGCTATTGGGCACCGGTATCCCACTCGAAAACCCTTTGGCCCATCCTAACAAAACGTCAAAATGGAGAGTCCACAAACAAAATACCAATGCACCAGCTCAGCTGTAAGTGTTTTGCCTAGTAAAAAGAAAAGGAAGGAAGAGAATAGAAAAACATTATAGAAGAAGAGAGGGAAAGAAAAAAGAGAATGTAAGAAAAGACTGGTGAGCTGAAAATTTGCGTCTGTGATCCCAAACAAAAATGTGGGCGAGCCCTCTGATTCGGACATGGAGAATGTTTGAGGTTTACTGATCATCGGTGTTAACTGTGAAGAAGTGTACTGGTGTATTAAATACAGGGCAGCTGTAACTCAACTTTAACAGCAGCAATGAGCATAGCTATTAATAACGACTACTATGATGCTGATGACACAGATGATATGCAGCTCGCCATTTTGGAGGAGAACATCAGGACTGTAAACGACGTCTGTCACAGTTTGAGTACACGAATGATAACATTAGCACGTACAAATAGAAATGTTGTTTATGGAGTTACACCATTGATGTCAGATATACACAGCTTGAGAATCAGAGACAAGAATCTAAAATTGATTGAAGATAAAGTCAGCGTTGTCAAGGATTATGCAAGTAAAGTAAGGAAATGTTTAGATTATTTGGATGTCAAAAAGTTGAATAGCAAAACTGGGATTGACGAATACATTGACGCTTTAGAACTTTTAGAGAGCATTAGCAAGGATTTAAACAACGAAGGCCTTGGAGAATTTGAGGGATTAAAGGAGAGTATAGGAGAAGGTATTTTAGATGGTGAGCTAGCGTTAAAGGCCACCTTACTAGATAAAGCCAAAGTTCCAAACATTGAGCCGGATACAATTGAAGAGATGAGGAAAATTTATTTATATCTGAGTAACGTTCGGACTATGTCTCTTGAAGATTTGATAACACGGGAACGACAAAGTTTAAGTAAGAGAGAAGTAGTTGCGATGAAACCAATGAAACCTTCTTTTGCTAAAGATCAAATGTATCTATATACAGGTGAACAAGCTTCAGATATATTAAATTACAGTAAGAAAATACAATCTGTGATACAAAGGGAATACACTCTATTACATCAGTTATTTCAAGGTCTAGAAGAAGCGGTACTAATGAGAATCATGAGTAAAATTGTAAGACATGTTACTGATGTTTTCGTGTTTGAGATGAAGTCATTCACTGAAATTATTGAAGCAAAGAAAACATTATATTGTACCATGTATTATGATCTAGCAAACGCTTGTGTGACTTTGTACAATTGGATGGAGAATAATGATTATAATTTGGGCCCATTGAAGGAACTGACAGAGAGATTTGTTAAGGAAACAAATAATATATTTCCAGACTTTTTTCTCTATATTCGTCAAGAGTACTCTATGATGAATTTGAAGGGTAAACCGGAAGGTATGAATGGAACGTTTATGAATGTGATAACTCGATTGAGTAAACTTACCGCTTTCTCTAATCAACAATTGAAATGCATCTCTACAATACCTATAAACTCATGGCTACCAGCTGATTTACCTACAGGATTTATCCAAGAAAAAGGAACATCATCAGATCCTCAGTTCTTATTAGCCACCTTCTATACCGATGCAATCGAGTACTCATTTTTTTCCTTGATGAGAAAGTTGAATGGGTTACAGTCAGAGGAAGATGTTGGAATCATGCTCTTATTCAATATGGATGGACTACAAGCACTACTTGATGCAAATGGTTCACCGTTGCGTGCTATAATAGGGTCACGTGGTAGGGAAAGATTAAAGCGATTGGAAAAGAAAGCAATGGATAAAGCAGTTTCTCCATGGTCTACGCTAACTGCTAGATTGATGCAAGCAGCAACAAAACAGAATAATGTTTTGAGTATGCCACCAAAGGAATTGACCAAGTTTAAAGATGAGTTCGTTACAACGTTTGATGCTCTTTGCCTTCAGTTTCAGCGCCGTGAAATACCCAAATACTTCAAAAGCAAAATGGTGTCAGACATTTCAGCTACATTGATTCCGTCTTATAGAGTGTTCTCTTTGGCTGCTGGCCCCAAGTACACCAAGCTTTCGGTGGATGAACTTTCTAGCAGGCTTTCGGCTCTTGGTCGATAAAGTGCGAAGTTCAGATTACTTTGGCGTAACGGTTTAATCGTAAATTGCATGTATAATTAATAGAACATATCGGCTTAGACAAAAGCTAATTTACAGCTGCATTA
Source organism: Pichia sp. yHMH446 (assembly GCA_030555725.1). Classification (NCBI taxonomy): domain Eukaryota; kingdom Fungi; phylum Ascomycota; class Pichiomycetes; order Pichiales; family Pichiaceae; genus Pichia; species Pichia sp. yHMH446. The sequence continues at coordinate 14,221 of JANIWQ010000097.1, forward strand.
TCGAACTGCTGTACTGTCAGTACCATATCAGTCTACACCGTCCGTAGTGCCCGGGTTTCATTAAGGTCTGTTCGGGGTAATTCCTGTCCTGTTAATATTGGACGGAAGTGGGATGATGTTTGTTATTCGCGTTTTGCGTGGCGATAGCAGTAAATCGATTTAGGGAAGGAGCAATCAGGTTGTTGGCTGATGGTCAAACTTGCTCCAAGATGGTTGATAGGGCTGCCTGGGTTGTGACTTGGCGACGTTTGCCGGCGGATTAATTGTTTATGTTATGAAAGGCAGGCTGACTATTGTGGGGCGGTACACGACCTTGAATGTTCGTTCTGTTGATGAACTTATTAGTTTCTCCTTAACTTGTTAGTTTCTCCTTAATCCTTGTGTTTCCTATTCTTGGTTCTTCTTTTTTTATTTTCAAACAGTAAATCGATGACTGAAGTTCAAGACGGTGCACCAAAGGAAGAACCTTCTTCCTTAGGTGGTAAGTATCCTGAATATGAAGATCGTGATCCCAATGATATTGACATCAACGATTCCAATAGCACAATCGCAGACATCAACGATGATATTCCAAATCCGATGCCTGGTACTACTGAATATTATGACCAATTAAATCGGACAATTTCAAGCTCAATTTCAAGATCAATTACCAGTAACGACCCAAGTATGAATGTGATGGAAAAGTTACATGAACTTGCTCAAAATATGTCAACAATGACAGCTAATGATATGGAAGTGTTCCAATTGGATCCTAAAGATTTTGATTTGAAGAAAATTTTGAGTTATATTCAAAACTTTAATACTGAAAATGACGTTGAGAAACCTGATATTGATTTAATGTTTAAAGATTTGACAGTCATCGGAAAAAACACTTCAGCATCTGTCGTACCGGATTTTGCTGACATATTTTTGAAACCTTTAGTAATGATCAAAGATAGACTGAAAAAGAATAGTAATCATAAAGAAATCTTTGATTTCTCGAAATTACCTAAAAAGAAGAAAGTTATCAAAGATGTATGTGGCTATTGCCCACCTGGTACTATGACTTTAGTCTTAGGTAGACCTGGTGCTGGTTGTTCCACTTTATTGAAAGTTCTTGCCGGTGAAACTAAAACTTACATCAATCTTGAAGGTCAATTGAACTTCAATGGTATTACTTATCCTGAGATGTTCAAGTATTTCAAAAACTTGCTAATCTATAACCCAGAGTTGGATGTTCATCTCCCTTACCTAACTGTTGGTCAAACGTTGAGTTTTGCAGTTGCATGCAAAACCCCAAACGTGAGAGTCGATAACGAAACTAGAGAACAATACATTGAGAATATGAGAGATATGGTTGAAATTATATTTGGTTTGAAGCATGTCGAGAAAACGATTGTTGGTAACGATTTTGTTAGAGGTGTTTCAGGTGGTGAAAGGAAAAGAACTTCTATTGCCGAAGCTATGCTCAATGATGGTGTTGTAAATTGCTATGATAATGCTACAAGGGGATTGGATGCCTCAAGTGCTCTAGAATTCACCAAAACTCTCAGAACTTACACTAATGTTTCCAGAACAACTTCAATTGTTACAATTTACCAAGCAGCTGAGCATATCTATCAACTTTTCGATTATGTTACAGTCCTTTACATTGGAAGACAGATTTACTTCGGGCCAATCGATGAAGCATGTGCTTACTTTGAGAAAATGGGTTATGCTCGTAAAGCAAGACAAACCAGCTGTGAATTTTTAACAGAGGTTACCGATCCTCTTGCAAGAACGGTTAAACCTGGAGTCTCCAACATTCCAAGAACTCCAGATGAATTTGAAATTTATTGGAGAAATTCACCTGAATTTAAGGCTTTAACCGAAAAAATAGATCTCAAACTGGCCTCCTTTAACAATAGTGAGACATTCGATGAATTTCAAAATAATAGGATGATTAGGAAGGAAAAAGGCACATCTAAGCATTCGTTTTATACTATCAACTATCTCTCTCAATTGAAATTATGTTGTAAAAGACGTTTGCAATGTATTGTTAATAATAAAATTTACACAATTGTTTTCATTACAGCTGCTGTTGTTCAATCTTTAATCATTGGTTCACTTGCTTACAATACTCCTTTTACTACAAAAGGTGCTTTCACTAGGGGTGGTGTTATCTTTTTTGCATGTTTGTATTTCAGTATTATGACGTTGGCAGAAACTCCTAATTTATTTCAAGATAAACCTGTCTTGAATAAACAATATGCTTATTCAATGTACCATCCTTCTGCCGAATTGATTGCCAAACAATTAGTTCAATTACCTGTTCGTTTCATTGCAATTGTTTTATTTTCTATTGTCATGTATTTCCTTTCAAATATGAAGCGAGAACCTGGACCTTTCTTCCAATTCACATTAATCACAAACATGGTTGTTATTGCTATAAGTGGATTGTTTACATTGTTTTCCTCTTTCATGCCAAACTTATCTTATGCTATGGGTTTATGTGGTGTTATTATGATTGGCTTAGCAACCTACTCTTCATATATGATTCAATTAAATTCAATGTATTGGTGGTTCAAATGGTTTGCATATGCCAATCCTATTCTATATGCTTTTGAAGCAATGATTACTATGCAGTTCCATAATTTGAGAATGCCATGCAATGAGCGTAACTTGATTCCTGTTGGTCCACTTTATAGAGATATCGATCCAGTTGTTAATCAAGTTTGCGGTTTCATTGGTGCCAACCCTTCCAAAATTCTATATAATGGTTCCAATGATATTAATGGTGATATTTACTTGAAATACTCATTCACATATACTTTTGGTCATTGTTGGAGAAATTTTGGTTTCTTATTTATCTTCATTTTTGCTTATGTCATTGTTAATGCTATTGCAGTTGAGCTTTATAACCCAATCCCTTCAAGTGCAGATAAATTGTTGTTCATTAAGGAGGCCGAAGTCTCTGATGCTATTGTGGAACATTTCAAGCAAATCGCTCCTGCAGATGATGAGAAGCATAAAATTGAGGATGCTGAATCGAGTGATTCTTCTTTGAACAAAGATATTGAGAAAGAAGCTTCAACCTCAAATGGTTTGGATGCAGCTGAAACTAATCTGACCGAAAACGCATTTAAAGGTCTTGGATCAAGCGATATATTTTGCTGGAAGAATGTGGATTACGTTGTTCCTTATGCAAATACTGAAAAGAAACTTCTTGATTCAGTTCAAGGTTATGTTTTACCAGGTACGATTACTGCATTGATGGGTGAATCTGGTGCAGGTAAGACGACATTGTTGAACGTTTTGTCAAAGCGTACCGAGGTTGGTGTTGTTACAGGTGATATGTTTGTTAATGGTAAACCAGTTGATGCATCTTTCGAAAGAAGAACAGGTTATGTTCAACAGCAAGATTTACATATTTCTGAACTTACTGTTAAGGAGTCTTTGTTATTTAGTGCTAGATTGAGAAGACCTGCTAGTGTTCCAGATGAAGAGAAAGTGGAATATGTTGAAACTGTCATGAAGATTTTACATATGGAAGATTATGCTGATTCTGTTGCTGGTGTTCCAGGTTTTGGTTTGAATGTTGAACAAAGAAAGAAACTATCTATTGCTACTGAATTAGTCGCAAAGCCTTCTTTATTATTATTTTTAGATGAACCAACATCAGGTTTAGATTCTCAATCTGCTTGGGCTATTGTCCAAGTCTTGAAAGAACTAGCTAAAGCTGGACAAGCGATTTTATGTACGATTCATCAACCTTCTGCAGTTTTATTTGAACAATTTGACAGATTACTTCTTTTAAGGAAAGGTGGTCAAACTGTTTATTTTGGTGATATTGGTACTAATTCAAAAACTTTGATTGATTATTTTGAGAGACAAGGTGCAAGGAAATGCGAAGCTGACGAAAATCCAGCTGAATATATGCTTGAAGCTATCGGTGCAGGTGCAACCACTGCTGTTCACATCGATTGGCATCAACAATGGCTTGACAGTGATGAATGCAAACAAATAGCTGCAAAAATTGAGGAAATAATTCAGCAGGGTCTTCATATGGATGTTTCTGTTGATGCGGAATTAGAGAAGCCATTTGCGACTTCTTATTCATATCAGTTTTATCAAGTGAATAAGAGAACTTTCACACAATTATCAAGATCATTACCATATATTTTACCTAAATTTTATTTAAATCTAATTGGTGGGTTAGTTACAGGATTTTCATTTTGGAATGTTAAACATTCAATTGTTGGAATGCAAAATGTTATGTTTGCAAGTTTCTTAACATTTGTTATTAGTGCTCCAATTATGAATCAAATTCAAACATATGCAATAGCATCTAGAGAACTTTTTGAAGTTCGTGAATCAAAATCTAATACATTTCATTGGTCATGTTTATTACTTGCACAATATATTAATGAGATTCCATATTGTATCTTATTTTCAACAATCTATTTCATTTGTTGGTATTTCCCTGTTCAATTAAATAACTCACCAGAACGTTGCGGTTTTTGGTGGTTCAATTTCAGTTTTTTTTGGCAATTATATTATCCATCATTAGCATTAGCAATTCTTTATCCATCACCAGATTTACCAACAGCCAATGTTATTATGGGATTAATTTTCAGTTTTACAGTTGCATTCTGTGGTGTTTTCCAACCACCAGATGTGATGCCAGGATTCTGGAAATTTATGTGGCGTGTTTCACCATTAACTTATTTTACAGGTAATTTAATGAGTATTTCATTACATAATCGTAAAGTTGTTTGTGCTGATGATGAATACAATTATTTAGATCCTCCAAATGGTTTAACATGTGGTGAATATTTATCCATATATTTTTCATATGCACCTGGTTATGTCAACAATCCAAATGCTACATCAAATTGTCAAATTTGTAAACTTTCTGTTGGTGATGAATATATGGAAACAATTGGTATAAAATACTCTCACAGATGGAGGAATATTGGATTTTTCTGTGTGTATATTTGTTTCAACGTTTTCGCAATGGTTGGATTATACTATATTTTCAGAGTGAGACGGGTTAATCCATTGAAACCGGTGATTTCATATATCAAAACTCATAGACTCAAAAGAAAATGAGGAGTTTAGAAATTTTTTATATAAATTCCTTATCTTTCAAAGCATACATTTTTATATTTTATCGTTTTATATGTATCCAAATAATTAATAATTTAATCTAATTTTTTCAAAAGCATTAATTTTTAAATATTTAAAAGTATATCTAATCTATTTAGGAAAGCATGTTAGTAATATCTGTGCCATCATCTATACTATCAAGTACATTACCCATATGATTCAATTCTAATTCTCTACCTCCATGTTCTGAGATTGAATAGTTTCTATCACCAATAGCAGTGGTGGTTGAATTAAGATCAAGACTAGCTAAAGAATTCAATGTAATATTTGGTTGCTGATAAGTAAACTGTGTTGAATCGATCGATTTTCTAGATGTTGGGAATAAAATATTTTTATCATCCAAAGGATCAATTGTGTTAGTTTCAGGAAGTTTGGAACAAATTGGTTTTAAAATTGGGGATGATTTTTTAGAATGAATAGGTTGTATTGTTGGTGATGGCATTATCGGTTCGTTACCTGTAAGATCTTGTGAATCAATACCATCATAAAATGATTCTTCAGTTTCATCTATTTTAAATGCAGGTGTAAATTTTGAATTTATTAATCTATTCAAATTCCTATCATTGGCAATTATCGGAGTAGGAGATAAAGATCTAATCGGTGATGTTGATCTACTACCAACAGGTGATATGTAAGGAGAATTTGAATTGCTTTTGATTGGTGTAATCTTGAACTTCAAATTAGCTGAATTACGAGCTAAATCATATGATTCGGGTTCAGACTCAAGATTATCACTTCTTACTTTACTACGGCCTCTTTTAATTTCATTATCCTTGTCATTTGGGCTAGTATTTGAATTTAAACTTGAATGTTGATTCTCAGTGGCAGCTCGTGCAAAAGCATCATCTAAAAAGGCACTAATTGATGGTTGATCTCCATTGGATTTAGAAGGAGTCGACAATGTTGGTATCCTTCTTGAAGATCCAGAGTTCGATATACAACCGAGTTTCAAAGAGATCCTGGTAGATTTTTGCTGCTGCTGAGGCTGCTGAGGCTGCTGCTGCTGTTGTTGTTGTTGCTGCTGTTGTTGTTGTTGCAATGTTGATGCTGCTGCAATTGATCCATTTGTCGATGGTAATGAATTTGTGGAAGTGGTTCTTTGATTTAGGGAAGGTCGTGGAACTTGAATTTGCAGTTTTGAGCTTGAACCGCTTGAAGTATCAGATTTTGAAGAAGATGTAGAATCATTTGAAACAGTTGAACTTGTAGTTGGTTTACGACCTCTCATTTTAGAATCTTTAACGACTTCATCATAAGTGGGAGGATTTTCAGAAAATGGAGGTGGCGGAGGTTCATTTAATGAAGCATTAGATGAAATTCGAGGTATTAAACTTAATTTAGATCCAACTCTTGGTAAGTGTGATAATGTTGAGCTACGCAATATTGGAGGTCTTGAAGCTGATCTTGATCTTTCACCACCAGCTAGTGTCATTGGTGAAACTACTGGAGAAAGTGAAAATAAGGGAGTGTCTCTAAGTTCAGGAATCAAAGCATTAAGTTCAGGGGATGCAACTGTTGAGAAAGGTTTAGCTTGTGGTGATAATAATTCTATTGGCACAGAATCATTTGGTTTGAAAAGGTTTGACTCTAAAATGGAACCTTCCTTTGGTAACATCATTTTATCTAATGATTCATTTTGAGGTGACTTCAACAGTTTAGGTGTACCTTTTGGAGTTAAAGTTGAGTTAGAAACCGTTTCGTTCATTAGAATTGAATCCATTTTGATTTGTTCTTCATAAGAAGGTAAAAGAGTATTAGCATGAACACAATTTGGATTTAATAAGTGGATCGGAGAATCAATCGATAATTCATATTGTTTCCTTTTATCAGGATCTTCTGTAGTTGGCTCAGCCATACTAATTCTAATACAAATTTTAATCCAATGATGAGACTGAATATTATCACTTGTCGTATCTGGATGTAGATAGAACTTTTCATTATAGAATTCTGGAACGAAAACTTGGAAATCCAACTCTACTCCACCTATTTCATCATTACCTAAAGCTAAAAGATTATCCATCGGTTTTGGAGGTTTATGCTCAAGAAGTAAGATTTTCTTTGGTGGCTCAGTCCTATGAACTTTTTTATTATGACAATAATAATCCAAATGTTCAGTTATATAGACACGCAATCTTTGAATTTTTATTTTTTCCAATGGGATCATTCGAAATGAAATAGGTAAATAAGAATTCAAAACGACCTGTTTGGAATGGATGATTATATCATACTGTAACCTTTTCTCCCAATCTCTATCAATAATAATTGGTTCATTTTCTTCACTTGAATTTTCTGAGGGAGCTCTAATTATAGTAATTGGACGTTTTGCTGTGAGATTAGATTTGAAAGTACCGCTTCTTTCAACATGAGCTTCCAAAGCATAAGATATAGAACCAAAAGTTACATTAACGGTTTCTGGTAATGATGATTGGATCGGGAGCTCAAATGAATAGACGTAATCACCGGGAATAAAAGTTTTATTTTCATCAGTTCCAGGTGTAGAGTTTGACTTTGTTGAGGCTAGATCATGCAATGCAGAGGTTGACAAGGATGAATTTGCAGAATTTGAAGACGATGCATGGTGTTTGAAAGATTTCAAAAGAGAGGACGGAGATTTGATTGGTTTTAAGTCTGTGTATGAGTTTACCGGTGAAAGAGATAAAGAACCGTCTAGAGAAAGAGCAGAGACATCTGAATCATTCTTCGGTATGAACAAATCAGCATTGTTCCTCTTGTTTGCACTTACTGGATAAGAGTGCTGATAATTAAAGAAAGGCCAAGTATGAGAGATAATACCAGTTTGCTCGAAATATTCAGTCTTTTTTGGGGGTATACCTTCAGGCCATTCGGTTCGACAAATACCTTTCAACTTTAGTGAAATTTCTTTGATCTTGACAGTATGGAGCACCCTTAAAAAGAGACAGCCCCTGATTATGGCGGGAGGCCGAGCAGCCACCTCTTCCTTCGTGAATCCTTCCAAATAAATATGTGGTTCGGCGAGAATGATGTAGAGCTTCACCGATCTTGATTCAGCATGCGGTGTTTTCGGTAGTTTGACAAAGGTTTCTGGAGATATCTCCTCGAGGGGGAAAAGCGGCGAGGAGAGCACATCAATCATGTTTCAAAGTGGCAGTGAGTGGAAGTACCGATAGAACAACAGCTGCTACTGTGCTGGTCTGCTCTGATCTGGCGTGTTTCACGGTGAAACGTGGTGGTGATCGTGCGGTGTGGTGATGTGATGAGGCTGTCCAAAACGGTCCAGTTGCCAGGATTATTTATCTCTGTCCTATCAGCGGGAAGCCCGGCACGTGACCCGTGCTGGGCGAGCGCGGGAGGCTGCGCGCGACGATCGACGCCAGTTTTTCCTTTCCGCATTTTCGCATTTTCGCAATTTCGCATTTTCGACAAGTTTTGTTCCCGTTTCTTTTGCGGTTTCTTTGTTGACCCGTGTGAAAATTTTTCATCAATTAATTTTTTTGAGCGCTGCGTTGGGCGAATCGCCCAGTCGGGAGGCAATTTTCACCTGACATTCTGTTTCTTTGTCCACTTGCCACTTCTTCAACCTCTTTCTCTCTCCTCTTCTTTCTCTTTCTCTTCCTCCCTCAACAACAACAAACATTGCAACTATGTCTGCTGCTGCTGAATCCAAGCAATCCGTTGAAGTTCTTTCCGAACTTTTCAACAAGTTATCAGTCGCAACTCCTGAAACTGTTGATGCTGCTGCAACCAACGTTGCTTCTTTCCTTAACGGTGAAATCATTGAACATGATGTCCCTGTTGAATTTTTCGAAGAATTGAAGAAGGCTTTGAAGGATAAGAAGACCGCAATCAATGCTTTAGAAGCTGTCTCTCACATTGCCTCTGAATCCGATTTATCCCCATCAGTCGAACCTTACATTGTCGAATTAACTCAAATCATTGCTGAAAAAACCGGTGATAAGGATGCTGCAATTAGACCAGTTGCTGTTAAGGCTTTGAATGCTTTAGTTCACGCTGTTGCTCCAGTCGCAATCAAGGCAATCTTACCAAGATTAGTTGAAAGATTAACTCAAACTTCCAAATGGCAAGAGAAAGTTGCTATCCTTAATGCAATCGCTGTTTTCTCTGAAACTGCAAGAGACCAATTAGCTTTAAGAATGACTGAATTAGTTCCAGTCTTATCTGAAGCTATGTGGGATACCAAAATCGATGTTAAGAATGCTGCAACTGAATGTATCACCAGGTGTACTGCAACTGTTCAAAACAAGGATATTGAACCTTTCATTCCAAAATTAATTGCTTCCATTTCTAACCCTAAGGAAGTTCCAGAAACCGTTCACGCATTAGGTGCTACTACTTTCGTTTCTGAAGTTACAACTGCTGCGTTATCTATCATGTCTCCATTATTATCTAGAGGTTTAGTTGAAAGAGATACTGCAATTAAGAGAAAGGCTGCTGTCATTATTGATAACATGTGTAAATTAGTCGATGATCCACAAGTTGTTGCGCCATTCATGCCAAACTTATTCCCAGCTTTGAAGGCTAACTTAGATGTTATCGCAGATCCAGAAGCAAGATCTGTTACTGAAAGAGCATTGAACACTTTAAGAAGAGTCGGTGCAGTTCCAGAAGATGATACTATTCCAACTATCTCTAACGCTGGTGATGTTCAAGTTAACTTAGATATCTTAAACAAATTAGTCTCTGATACACCAGCAAGATTCAACGTTGTTAAAGAATATGTTGCAGCAATTGCAGGTTGTTTGATTGATGAAAGAAAGATTGATCCACAAGCTTGGGGTTTAGCTTTAACTCCTTACTTAACTATCTTCTTACATGAAAAGGAATCTAAGGATATTATTGAAGAATTCAGAAAGACATCTGTTGATAACATTCCACAACCTCCAGTTTGGGAAGATGAAGATGATGAAGGTGAAGATCTATGTAATTGTGAATTCTCTCTTGCTTATGGTGCTAAGATCTTATTAAACAAGACTCAATTAAGATTAAAGAGAGGTAGAAGATATGGTTTATGTGGTCCAAATGGTGCTGGTAAATCTACTTTAATGAGAGCAATTGCTAATGGTCAAGTTGAAGGTTTCCCAACTCAAGAAGAATGTAGAACTATCTATGTTGAACATGATATTGATGGTACTCACGCAGAAACTGCTACTACTGATTATGTTGTTGCTGAAGGTGATACCGGTGATAGAGAAACTGTTAGAGCTAAATTAAGAGAATTCGGTTTCTCCGAAGAAATGTTAGACCTGCCAATTTCTGCTTTATCTGGTGGTTGGAAGATGAAATTAGCTCTTGCAAAGGCTGTCTTAAAGAATGCTGATATCTTATTATTAGATGAACCAACTAACCATTTAGATGTTGTTAATGTTGATTGGTTAGTCAACTACTTATGTTCATGTGGCATTACTTCTATCATTGTTTCCCACGATTCTGGTTTCTTAGATAGAGTTGTTCAATACATTATCCATTATGAAGGTTATAAGTTAAGAAAATACAAGGGTAACCTTTCTGAATTCATTAAGAGAGTTCCAGCTGCAAAAGCATATGAAGAATTAGGTGCTTCTGATTTAGAATTCAAATTCCCAGAACCAGGTTTCTTAGAAGGTGTTAAGACTAAACAAAAGGCTATTGTTAAAGTTTCCAACATGTCTTTCCAATACCCAGGTACTAAAACCCCACAAATTTCTGATATCAATTTCCAATGTTCTTTATCTTCTAGAATTGCTGTTATTGGTCCAAACGGTGCAGGTAAATCTACTTTAATTAACGTTTTAACTGGTGAATTATTACCAACTACTGGTGAAGTTTACGTTCACGAAAATTGTAGAATTGCTTACATTAAACAACATGCTTTTGCTCATATTGATTCTCATTTAGATTCTACTCCTTCTGAATATATCCAATGGAGATTCCAAACTGGTGAAGATAGAGAAACTATGGACAGAGCTTCAAGAGTTATCAATGAAAATGATGAAGAAGCTATGAACAAGATCTTCAAGATTGAAGGTACCCCAAGAAGAATTGCAGGTATTCATGCTAGAAGAAAGTTCAAGAACACTTATGAATATGAATGTTCTTTCTTATTAGGTGAAAATATTGGTATGAAATCAGAAAGATGGGTTCCAATGTTATCCGTTGATAATGCTTGGTTACCAAGAGGTGAATTAATTGAATCCCATTCTAAGATGGTTGCTGAAGTTGATATGAAGGAAGCTTTAGCATCTGGTCAATTCAGACCTTTAACTAGAAAGGAAATTGAAGATCATTGTGCTATGCTGGGTCTTGATGCTGAATTAGTTTCTCACTCTAGAATTAGAGGTTTATCTGGTGGTCAAAAGGTTAAATTAGTTTTAGCTGCATGTACATGGCAAAGACCTCACTTAATTGTTTTAGATGAACCAACTAACTATCTTGATAGAGATTCTTTAGGTGCATTGTCTAAGGCATTAAAGGCATTCGAAGGTGGTGTCATTATCATTACTCACTCTGCTGAATTCACTAAGGACTTAACCGAAGAAGTTTGGGCCGTTCAAAACGGTAAGATGATTCCATCTGGTCATAACTGGGTTTCCGGTCAAGGTTCCGGTCCAAGACTTTCTAAGAAGGAAGAAGAAGGTGATACTTTCGATGCAATGGGTAACAAGATTACTGCAACCAAGAAGAAGGCTAAGTTATCATCTGCTGAATTAAGAAAGAAGAAGAAGGAAAGAATGAAGAAGAAGAAGGAATTAGGTGATGCTTATGTTTCCTCTGATGATGAATTTTAAAATCTGATAAACTAAATTGATTGTGCTTTCCTATCTTTTCATTTGTCTCTTTTTTTTTTCTGAAATTACTTTTATCTTATTCTTTTACATAATACTCATCTCTCATATATAAATGTTTTTTATAATCTCTAATAAACATTATTTCGTATCAAATGAAATTAGTTTCGAATATCGATTAGAGTTTCATTCAATTCTATAAAATATGTTACAATTCAAACTAATGTTAATATTGAAACATTGGTGGAATGTTCTTTGTTAAAATTGGTTTACGAACATTATATTTTACAGCATTAGGATTCTCATGCATATCTTCATCATCATGCTCAATTTCATGGAAATGGTGTAATAGTTCATGCTCTACATCTTCCTTATGCATGATCAAAACATCAGGATCATCAACTGCATGATACTTCAACCAATGATGTTTCTCATATTCTTCTTCAAAATCGTATTCATGACCAGGTCCCAACCCAAAATCTGGTAATTCACCACCAGAATTTGAGAAACTCAACCATTCTTCTTTACTAATCTTACCATCATTATCTAAATCAATCTGTCCCATAATAGTTGAAACAACCCTATCTTTCAATTCTTTTGAAATTAATTCACTGTTATCATGATCTCCCATACCATCACCTTGTCCAACAACTTCATCTCTTTGTAACCCATACATTCTTAAAATATCAGTACTTGTAATATAATTTTTATCAGTTAATGCATGAATCTGGAAAAATGCTTCAGGAGTGAAATCGTCCATTTGATGCTCATGTGACATGTGCCATCTTTGCCACGATCCTCCAAACTCATCAGGGATACCTTCTTTGAATTCATCTTGACGATTATAGTTTGGCTCATGATTCCCATGAGCCTTTACAAATGGAACAGCAAAATATAGCGTTATCAAGTTAGATACTTTGACCATCCTTGTGCGACTATCTGACTCTGTTGTCGTTGAGAATAAATCATCTGTGTTGAGCTTACGCTTAAGTAAGTGACGTTTGCTTGTCTACTACGAGTTTTAAATTTCAGTTGCTGAGCCGCACAGAAAAACAGTCGCAAGCTTTAACCGATTTGCGGTCAAGGTCAACAGCATAAGTTGTCAGGTGTCAACCCTGTCAACCTTGTCAAGATACAGAACGCACAACACTCAATACAAGGCAACCAATGTCAAAGGGACCACCACCACCAGTGAAGCCCAAACCAAAGAAACTTGCGGTCACTCCTCTTAAACCGGCAGCAAGTTCCGAACGTGAACCTGAAACTCGGAAGACAACAGCTTCGATGAGACAACCAATAGGGGGAAAAACCATCCCAAACACAAATAACCTCGATTCAGTTCTTTCACAGCCAATTGTCATGGATGAATATCCAGAGACCGAGACAGATGAAGATGAAGATGAGGCAGATTCTCCCGATCTTTCTCCATCATCTACAACTGTGCCTCCAGTTACTCCGGCTAAGAAACCCCAATTGGCCACTGATGTTATAACTGGCAAACAAGGTACTGTCTTATCCAGTCCGTTCAAAAAAGGAGTGGCATATAGTACAGGTGATTTCCCCGCCCCACCAAAAAGGGTTGGAACGCTGAATCCAACTGCTTCTCCACTACGTAAAGTATCTGATGATCTACATTCTGAGTCACACTATGCTGAGGGCATGAGATCACCACTGAAATCCAACATTAAGGCAAAAGTAAATGAAACTAAAAATTCCGTTCTTGATAAAGAGTCTGCTTCAAAGAAGTTTGTACCACCACCTCCACCAAAACGGGATGTACAGATCAAGAAGCTAATCAATGATCCAACTGAGGGCAGTGAAGCTGATGAAGAAAGTGAAGGGGTGCCACCACCATTACCAACTAGGACTAATATTTCGTCAAGAGTTTCATCAAATCAAGGATCGCCTGCTTTTCCTGTTAAAAGAAACTCACATACAAAAACTCACAGATACACTAAATCACCACCTTTGTTGCCAGATAGCGATGTAGAACACGAATACTCTGATGAGCAAGAAGATGAAAGATCGATTCATGTTAAAAATCATCCTCCAACTAGATCGATGAGGAATCGTAGTCTTGATTCTAGTGATCATGAGCGTGTGCATAGCGCTGACCCTGACACGAGAAATGACCTTGCTTCTTCATCTTCTCAACTCTTTAATCAAGCAAAATCTTTTTCCAAGGACAAGTTTTCAGTAGCCAAAGAAAAGTCTGTTCCTTATTTCAACAAAATGAAAGGTACCATCAAGAGTACATTGAACAAGGACACATCTAGTAGCTACAACAATGGAGACCTCTCCGCTGATCATGACTACGATGATGAAGAGCCAGATGTTTATACAAGTAGGAGACACAATGAAACACCACAACCACGTAAGGATTCATTGAGAAGAACTACAAGATCTGTGTCATCAGAATCTGGGACAGGAACTAATCATGAAGTAGCACCGGACATTAGTTTTGATGAAGATAGACCGGCGTTACCTCCTAGAAGGGCTGCTATCCCTCTTCCAGGACTAGTTGATGATGATTTGAAACCGCCACATAAAGTTAATGCTTTGGTTTCAGCTAAGAATAAACCTGCACCACCACCAAAGAAAAACACACTAAAGCCACCACCGGTAGCACCAGTTTCCAGATCAAGATCTTCAAGTAGATCTATCTCTCCTACAGTATCGAGCTCAGTTCCTGATCCTGCTTCTACAGTAAGAAAATCATCAATACCACCACCACCTCCTTCATCTAGGGCCAAGCCTGCAGCACCACCACCTAGACATATTAATGCATGGAAAGAACCTCAACTGAACCTTGAATTACCTTCCCTTTGGTTTACTAAGGATACAGCGTTGCCTCAAGATTTACAGAACTTGAATTACCAATGCAGTCATGGATTTATTGGTTCAAAGGAATTTAAAGTGTATGCATTTAGAATGAACGATCTTTCCACATTGAGACTGAAACTTGTTTGGAAATCTGGTTCCCCAGAATTGTACACTGATGAAATCACGTTTATCCCACCTCCAACTGCAACAAAGAAATTGCTCATTGATGGCCATGAGAAGTATGGTGAACATGTTGCAAATTGGTGTGAGGTAAAGGAAGGAACTACAGTTGGCAACGGTGAGTGTTGGACACTCGCTCACGATGCGTTAGAGAAAGCATGTGGGAAATATGCCTTTGTTTCTTCAGGGCTTAACCATGGTGCTCTTCTAGCTACTTACAATGCTAATGAAGTAATTACTCCTGCTATCACAGATGAATTGAGGAGAGGTGACATTTTGCAATTTAATTCTTGTGTTTTTCAATATCCTAATAGAACACTTACTTTTGGTGCACCTGATCATACAGCTATTGTTCTTGATGTGAGACCAAGTGAAGATTCTGCAAGGGATGAACGTTTAAAATGGGTTGAAATCATTCATCAAAATATTGGGGGTGTGAAAAAGGTTCGTGTGGGAGAGATCGATTTGGGTAAGCTTAAATCCGGAGAGATTCGTGCTTTCCGTCCCGTAGACAACACATGGATAACTCCCTTGGCAGATGTAGTGATATGAGTGTACTTTTTTTCTTTGATTGTATAGACGATTTAAAAGTAAAAGATTAACCAATATGGACACTACAATTCAGTATGAATTCAGTGATAACGAAGATGATACATGCAGGGCTGAAATGTAAACAAAGCGATTGCAAGAAAAAAAAAATAATCTTTACTTGATACATCAACAATTTTCGTGTCAGTTCCACGACAAAGGTCTCAACTTTGTATCTCATATACCCATATATCGATTATTTGTTGCCTTTTGATTTTATTTAGTTTGTCAATGTCTCAATTGCAATTATCACAACTTCCACCTTTACCTGAAATCAAAAGGATTAAACTGGGGAAAACTATAGGTCATGGTGGATTTGGGATAGTGAAAATAGGTGAAACTGATTCTAAATACCCTAATGTTGCAGTAAAACTCTTATTTCTGCAACATGCTAAACAGATGGGTGTTACAATTGAAGATATTGCACGTGAAGCATACATTCAGAAACGTTCTAAACATAAGAATATAATAACACTTTATGATTTTAACTATAATTCTGACTGGGCATGGATTGCTCTTGAACTGGCTGAAAGTGGAGAACTTTTTGATAAGATTGAACCAGATTTAGGTGTTGATTTAGATGTTGCACATTTTTATTTCAAACAATTGATTAATGCTGTTGAGTTTTTACATTCTAATGGTGTAGCACATAGAGATATTAAGCCCGAAAATTTAGTTTTAGATTCAAGAGGTAATTTGAAGTTGACAGATTTTGGATTGGCTGTAGTTTTCAAGAAATCAAGTGGTCCAAAGAAACGTTGTAGCGTTCCATGTGGATCTCCACCATATGCTGCCCCTGAAGTTGTTTCAAGAGATTATGATCCATCGATGTCAGATATTTGGTCTTGTGGTATTGTTTTATTTGTATTATTAACGGGGAAAATTGCATGGGAGATGCCAGTAATGGAAGATCCAGATTACCTTTATTTTATAAAGAATAAGGGTGAAATTCTTATCAGTCCATGGAATAAAATTGATCTTGGAGCATTAAGTTTGTTAAGGAAGATACTTGTTCCTAATGTAAGTGAGAGAATTACGATAGATAAATTGAAGAATCATAATTGGATGCAAAGGAAAACAGGTTTATTGAATTCTGAAGATATGTGTAAAGATCCTAAAAAATTGAGTGCTAAATTATTAGTCAATTTATATATTAATTTAAGTGATGAAGAGTTTCAGAAAGTTACAGAATATTCAACTCAAAGAAGCTCTAAAAAGAAACTAGATACCCAACCAATAATGAATGGAATTATTGATGATATGAATGATAGTATGGGTAATTTATTTACCAACAATTATTTATCAACGCAACAACCTTATACCGAGACGTCGAAACGAAAGAAATTAAGAAACAATATAGATGATAAACATCAAAGAGAATTGGAAATTATTGCAATGGATTCTTCAATTATTCAATTTTATGGACAAAATAAAAGTGATCCGATTGAAATGGAGAAAAAATTAGATAAGATTCGTAAATTTCCTGCATTATATGGTGAGACAATGAATAGATTTTTATCTATGGCAGAACTAGATTATATTCTGTCATTAATAACTGAAGCTTTGATTCAATTAAATATAATGAATTATGAGAAAGATCTAGAAACACAGACAATTACACGACAGATCAAAGAAAATCAGAAATATAAAGGCGTTGTTAGATATCAAATTGATTATGTAGATGATTATAAGAATAGATTAGCTGGAGAAATTGTTGTCAGTAAAGTTGCCGACAATTTAGAAGTTAAGAAAATTGAATTTATTAGGAGACTAGGAGATCCATTGGAATGGAGAAGGCTGTTTAAAAGAGTTACTATTTTATGTAGAGATATAGTTTACTATCCTAAATGATGTTGATTATATAATTATATATAGAGCTGTCAGGTAGTATGTAACATGTAACAAAAGGACAATGATAGATAGACATGAATATGTGGGGCTCAGAAAAGTTGAGGAAAGATGTGCTAGTCAGTTATAAAATTTCATTATACCCAAGCACCTGTACCATGTTCACTAAAACTTTTTGATCTACTAAAACCCAATGCCTGAAGTAGCACATATTGAACCAGGACCGGATACATTTAAGATATTACTGACAACTGATAATCATGTTGGATATATGGAAAATGATAAAGTTCGAGGAGATGATTCATGGAAGACATTTGCAGAGATTTTAAAGATTGGTAGAGAAGAAGATGTTGATATGATTGTTCAGGGAGGTGATTTATTTCATGTTAATGCACCGAGTAAGAAATCATATTATCATGTAATGAGAGCATTAAGGGAATATTGTTGGTGTGATAAACCGATTGAATATAAATTAGTTTCTGATCCAAGTGATGCAATGGCTACAAAACATTTTGTTTATCCAGCTGAATATGATATGAATGTTAATGTTGGTATGCCAATTTATGCAATTAGTGGTAATCATGATGATGCAACAGGTGAAGAATTATTATCACCTTTAGATATACTTAGTGTTTGTGGATTATTAAATCATTTTGGTAGAGTTATAGATAATGAGAAAATTACAATTTGTCCATTATTATTCAATAAAGGTAAAACTAATTTAGCATTATATGGATTACATAGTATTAGAGAGGAAAGGTTAATGAAAACAATGACAAGTGGGAATTTAGAATTTTTAGAACCAGATACAGAAAATAATGAAGAAATTCAATGGTTTAATTTAATGTGTATACATCAAAATCATGTTCATAGACCTGGTGTTAAAGTTGTTGAAGAAACATTTTTACCTACATTTCTTGATTTTATATTATGGGGGCATGAACATGATTGCAAACCTGTTGCATTACAGAATGATATAACAGGATCATATATTTTACAAGCAGGATCATCAATTGCAACTAGTTTGAGTGAAGGTGAAACATTGGATAAACATGTTTATATATTGAGTGTAAAAGGTAAAGATTTCAGTTTGAAACCAATAAGATTGAAAACAGTTAGACCTTTTGTTATGAAAGATATAATTTTAAGTAAGAGTGGATTAAGTGCAACTAGTTCTAATAAGAAAGAAGTTTTAAATTATTTGATGATTGAAGTTGAATTAATGATTGAAAATGCTAAGAATAGATGGCGAGAGAATAACAAAGAATTGTTTGAGGATGAAGTTTTCACTGAAGCGGATATTCCTTTACCATTGATTAGATTGCGAGTGGAATATTCTGGATGGTATGAAGTTGAGAACCCACGTTTCTTTTCCAACAGATTTGTTGGTAAAGTTGCGAATATCAATGATGTTGTTTTGTTTTATAAGAGGAAAAGATATGATAAATCTAAGACGAAATTGTTGTTGGATAAAGATGAAATGATGATGACCGATGACGATAATAATTATGATAATGATAACGAATTGAATTTTAATGATGGAGAAGATTTTAAAGAAGAAGAAAATTGTATATTAGATTTGATTACAGACAAAATTGATGATAAGGAGCTAATCATGCTTACAAAGAAGAAAGTCTCTGAAGCACTGTCAACGTTAGTTACACACGAAGAAGATAAACACATTTTGGACAAGTTTGTAGAGAAAGAAGAGGAAGAGCATATTGAACTGTTACAGGAGTTAACACTTGAAGATAACGATAATGAAGGATATTTGGAGGTGAGTGAGAACGTGAAAGATGTGAAGAAGAGTTTCCGAGAGTTGGCGAAAAGAATCAAAGCGGAGACTCAGTACGAAGATACAGGGAATACAGTTGCACAGGCTATATCGAATGGGCCAATCATGTATAATGCATCGATGGGCACAAATGTCAAGAGTACAGGAGAAGCTCCACGAAGAGGCAGAAGCGCCGCCAAAGCTACAAGCAGTAGTGGTCGAACGAGGAAACCAGCACTCTCACGGTACCTGAATGGTGGCAAGAAGGTTAAAAGTGACGAGTTTGTTGTCAATACGAGTGAAGAGGAGGAAGAGCCAGCCGCAGAGCCAGCCGCAGAGCCAGCTGCAGAGCCTGAAATAGCACGAGACCCGACCCCACCACCACGTAAGAAGCGGACGCTCCCCTCTGCGCTCGATGCTATCTTTGACATGAGCTAGTGGTGGGAGCAGAAGGAAGCAAGTGATGTATAGTGAAGTAACTCTACTACTGCTGTTTGTAGCTGGAACAGTAGCAACTGTGGAAACGCAAGCAGCACAGCCCGAGAAAGAAGAAACAAAAAAACGCACCACGTGACATTCACGTGATGCTTGCACCACGTGATATCCACGTGATCCGCTGCGCCCCTTTGCGCCCCGCTGCGCCCCTTTGCGCCCCGCTGCGCCCCGCCGCGTTTCGCCGCGGTTTCGACGCAGCAGCAGCGAGCCCTGGCGGACGGACCTCTCTTTTCTACACAGACAGAGAGAGACAAACACAGATCCAGGCCTGGGCACAGACACAGCTGGACGCAAGAGGTAGGCAGAGTACTCTAGAGGCACCCCAGCACCCGAGCACCCTAGCACCCCATTGCACATACACCACACACAAGCCATACACATCCATCCTTGAGCAGCCATGAGTTTCTTCAGGAACATCAAGGAGTTCATACACAACGTGACGACCCAAGACCACTATGCGCAGTACGATGCGCCAAGAACGACAACACACGGACACGGACACGGACACGGACACGGGCACGGAGTATCCTCTTCCCGGAACAGAGGCGGTTCACCACTGCACGGTCTCGGTGTTTCTCGTAATAGCGGATCTCAAGTTTCGTTGCCCAACAATGCATCTTCTGTCTCAATACAGGGTAACAACAACTACAGACCGTCGACATCCGATTCTTCATCTAATGTGAATTTATCCAGTTTGAATGGTAACAACGGGAATAGATCCAGCACTACGATTCCTTATCGTCCAGGTATGCGTTCTCAATTACATAATGATTCTCAGATCGAATTACGTAATTATGAGAATGGACAACCTGTACGAGACATTTCTGAGATTTGGGATAGAATCGATGATTGGCTAGATCGTGAATTCCCTGAATTAGGTGATGATTTGCAGAGTGGTGCCACAGCAAATGATTTGAACGCATTCGAACAAGATTTGAATATTAGTTTACCTTCAGGGTTCAGAGAAAGTTATCAGATTCATGATGGTCAAGTTTCAATGGGTAAAACTAGAGGTTTAATTTTCACTTATCAATTGATGGATTTAGAAGCAATTGCCGCTGAAACTAATATTTGGAGGAAAGTTTATGAGAAATATGAACAAAAGCAACCAGAGTTAATTTTCTCAACTTTTGGTTTACAGAAATCTTGTCCTAAGAATTTCATTAATGAAACTTATTATGATCCAATGTGGATTCCATTTGTTAAAGATAATGTTGGTAATAATATTGCAATTGATTTGAATCCTGGTATAGATGGTAAATGGGGTCAAGTTATTCTTTTCGGTAGAGATTATAATATCAAATTTGTAGTTGCAGATTCTTTCTCTGAATTTTTATCTAATTTATCGGATGAATTGGAGAATGGTTTCTGGGAAATTGATGAAGATGAAGATTTGAATTATGTTTACAATGGTAAAACATTTAATTATTTTGACGTCTTAAAGATGAAATCAATTGCAAGGGCTAAAAAAATCGATCCAAATTTTACTTTGGAGGAAACAAAATTAAATGATGCAGATTTATTGGTTAAAAAGCAAAGAGCTAAGAAATCTGTAGGTGTTAAATCTTCATTCTCAAATGTTGGTTCAACTACAACATCTGTTGCTGCATCACCTGCACTAGCAAAGAATAATGAAATTGGTGAGAACGACGATAGTGAACATCTTACAAAGGAAACTATCATTGCACCTGTTTATAATGCAAGCAATAAAAGAGATTTAACCCCGAGTAAGGAAAATAGTGCAACTAATGACTCATTCTTAATAGACGAAGAAGAAGAAGAGGGAGAGAAAAAGGAAGAGGAAGATATTAATGAAAATGAAAATGAAGCTACACAGGTAGAACCTGCAGATGTGCCATCAGTAAAGGAGAGCAAGGATGTTGTATCGGAGGAGGAAGATGCGGATGAAGAAGCCTTACCTGAACCTGTTGAAGAAGTTGTCAAGGCTGCTGAACCTCTTGTTGAAACCGCTGAAACTGGGGAAGAAGCAGCAGACACCACCGCGGAGGACGGAGCGTCCTCCGCCGCTGCAGCCAAGAAGAAAAACAACAAGAAGAAGAAGAAGAGGGGGAAGAACTAGGTTTACTGCCCCCACCTGTGTAACCTCTGTAACCTCTGTATCTATCTATCTATCCATCTCTCTATCTGTATCTATCTGTATTCTCCACCAGCCACACCTTCCGCACCAGCCGCATCAACCGCCGCGAGGCGGAGCGTTTGCTCCACAGAGAGAGTCGCACTGCAGTCGCTCGACACAACGGAACAGGACACGATGAACCAGCACAGTGCAACGCTGGTCACGATCCACCTGGTGCCGGCAGCGATACTCAGCACCACCACCACCTTCTTCTGTACCTGTCTGACTCTTCCTCAACATTGGAAACATTTCAATCTGCATTCAAACCTGCAACTGCACGCACCAGCAACAAAACAACAGACAACACAGAAGACAGAATTGGTCATTCGCACAGAGCAGAGATAACAACTGAATTGAGGTAATAAACTGATGTCGATACCGATTTCTACATCCAACAATCAGTTAACAGACAATACAAACTCATCGAAAGAAAATTCAAACGACAATTCGAACGAGAATCATTCCACAATCAACTCTTTCAGTAATTCAATGCCAGCTCCGAAACATCAGCGGCATGCTACAAACACCACAAATGCGACCAACGATACTACTGCTACTTTACACGGTACCGATAGTGTTGCGCCAGCTTCAACTTCCACTACTGTAACAAACAATAACAATGGGAAAAATAGTATGAACACAGATTATCATTCAAACGCTAAATCGAGCAACAGCGGTTCATCAACTAACAACAGGCGTAATATAATTGCATCACATTATCAAATTGCTCAGAAAATTGGTGAAGGTTCATTTGGTATAATTTTCCGTGGAATTGATTTATTACGTAATGGTGCACCAGTTGCAATTAAATTTGAATCACGTAAAAGTGATGCACCTCAATTAAGGGATGAATTTAGAGCTTATAAGATATTAAATAGTGCAGTTAATTCTTATTATAAGAATTTAAATGATTATAAATTTTCCAGAAAATATTTATCAGTTGAAGGTATACCAAAAGTTTATTATTTTGGTCAAGAAGGTTATTATAATATTTTAATTATTCAATTACTTGGACCTTCATTAGAAGATTTATTTGAATGGTGTGGACGTAAATTTAGTATACGTACAGTTGCACGTTTAGCTATTCAAATGATTGCTAGAATTCAATTTGTTCATGAAAATAATTTAATTTATAGGGATATTAAACCTGATAATTTCCTTATAGGTGATACAGGGAATAATAATAGCAATACTAGTAATCAATTTGAAGGATCAAATTCATCAAATTCTTCAATATCATCATCGAATCAAATTCCTAAAACTGATAATAATATAATTTATTTAGTTGATTATGGAATGGTTAAACAATATAGAGATCCTGCAACTCATTTACATATACCTTATCGTGAACGTAAATCACTTTCAGGTACAGCAAGGTATATGTCAATTAATACACATTTAGGTAGGGAACAATCACGTAGGGATGATATGGAAAGTTTAGCTCACGTTTTCGTTTATTTTTTACGTGGTTCATTACCATGGCAAGGTTTAAAAGCTGCAACAAATAAATTAAAATATGAGAAAATTGGTGAACGTAAACAAAGGACTCCAATTGAAGAATTATGTAAAGGGTTACCTAATCAAATTACTGAATTTGTACGTAAAGTTAGATCATTAAAATTTGATGAAGAACCTGATTATATTGGATATGTTAAATTATTTGAATCAATAATTGAAGATACTAATAAAGATGTTAATTTAAATGAAGAATTTGAATATGATTGGATGGCATTGAATGATGGTAAAGGTTGGAGTTGGGGTAAGAATAAGAAAATTAATTTGAATGGTTACGGTAGTGGTGTTGGTAATGATGGTAATGGCGTTAATGCAGGTAATGGAGGTAATGGAGGTAATGGTGGTAGTGAAAGGAGTGGAGGTAATCATAATCATAAAGCAAACGTTAATTCTCATACCCACCATGGATACACTAGAACGCGAACATCATCTGCACCCGTTAATGAACGTACAGCATTATTACAAAAGAACAATCAAATTAGTAACAAAAACTATTACAACCAGCTGGCTGGTGAAACTGGTGAAACGGGCAGAATAAGGGGTAGCAATGACCATGGTAATGGTAATGTTAGCGATGATAATGAAAATTACATTTCAAGTTTATTCTCTTGGCTCTGTTGTTGCTTGTAAGATTTGTAAACTAATATATTATATAAGCAGAAGAAGAGGAAGAAGAAGAAAGCGTAGAAGAACATAAAGTTGTCTATAATTTAGCACCTAATTCTCTATTTGCTAATCTAATTGCATTATCTAAATCTTTGATCAAATCATTTATATCTTCTATACCGACGCAAACACGGATTAAATCTTGAGGGAAATCTCTTTCAGCTAAAATTTTTGGATCAATTGAAGCATGAGACATTTTCAAAGGTAAAGAAATTAAGGAATTAACGCAACCGAATGAAACAGTTGTTGCAAATAATTTACAATGTTTAATAATTAATTCACTTAATCTAACATTACCAGTTTGGAAACTGAAAACTGCACCTGCACCTTTAGCTTGAGAGAAATGTAATTTTTTCTGAGGATGAGAATCTAAACCAACATAACGAATTTTAAAATTATAATTATTTGATAAGTGATTAACTAATTTAGAACAGTTTAATTGTGAACGTTCTAAACGAATTGCTAAAGTTTTCAAACCTCTAATTAATAACCAAGAATCGAAAGGAGCTATACCTGAACCAGTTGCATTAATAACGTAGAAAAGTTTCTCAGATAATTTCTTATTATTTGTTGCAATTACACCAGCCATTATATCATGATGACCATTTAAATATTTTGTAGCAGATTCATATTGAATATCACAACCTAATTCAAGTGGTGACATTAAAAGAGGGGTCATCATTGTATTATCACAAACAATAATACAATCAGGGTTAATTTGATGAGTATGATTAGTAATTTTACGTATATCGACGATATTAATTAAAGGATTTGTTGGAGATTCAATTAATAATAAATTTGGTTTAATTTTAGTTATTTGATTTTGGAAATCAATTAAATTCGAAGTATCAGTATGAATTATATTAATACCATGTTTCCTTTCATAGAAATGTAATAATCTATCAGAACCACCATATAAATCTTGACCAACTAAAACAGTGTCACCAGGTGAAATTAAACCTGATAAAATAACGTCAAGGCATGCCATACCTGAATTAACTGCATAAACATGATTAGCTTGGAAAATAGCTGCTAAATGTTTCTCGAGTACTGTACGAGTTGGATTACCTGAACGAGTATAATCGTAATCTTGATTTGACATTTCATCGATAGAATCAGTTTTGAAAGTTGTAGATTGGTAAAGTGGTGGAATGGAGGACTTGTAAGTGTCGTCATGGTTGACCTTGACAACACGTGTGTTGATCGAGTATGACATCGTAGGGGTAAAGGATGTGAGTTGAAGGGGAGTTTGCTGAGCTATTCAACAGTTGTAGTGATAACTTGAGTTGTGGTTAACCAACATAAATGTGGCTCACATCCTAGTGAGTCATTGATCGATCATCAGGTCGAGGCCAAGCCTCCAGAAAGAGCTGTTGACGAGCCACCACCCACCTACCCAACCTCCTTTTCCGGGTGTCTGGTGCACGGGCGCGTGATTGTAATTCTCTCGCGCGCGATTCGCTGCGGGGAGCGAGAGCGAGAAAGTGAGAGTGAGAGGAAAAAGAGAGAAAAGAGAGCAAGAGGTAAGAGGATAGTGGGTACGACCAAACATATATCGGATCGAGCAATACTTCCACATACACACGATGTTAGCAGCAGTGAGAGCGAACAGCAGACGCCTATTGAACTCATCGACAACATTTGTGAGAGGATCTCACATGATTGGTGTCCATAGGGACACAGCGGAGAACAATCCTGAGATTCCATTTGAATTCAACGCCGAAAATATGAAAAGAGCAGAAGCGATAATTCAGAAGTACCCACCACAGTACAAGAAGGGAGCAGTTATGCCATTATTAGATTTAGCTCAAAGACAGATTGGATTTACCTCTATTTCAGCGATGAACTATGTTGCAAAGAAGCTCGATATGCCACCAATGAGAGTTTACGAAGTTGCAACATTCTATACGATGTATCAAAGGAAGCCTGTCGGTAAATACCATGTGCAAGTATGTACGACTACACCATGTCAGTTATGTAATTCTGATCAAGTTATGAACACTATTGTCGAGCATTTAGGTTTACAACCAGGTGAAGTTTCCAAAGATGGATTGTTCTCTATTGAAGAAGTTGAATGTTTAGGCGCGTGCGCTAATGCGCCAATGATCCAAGTGAACGATGACTATTACGAGGATTTGCACGAAAAGGAGGACGTTATTAAGATTTTAGAGGCTTTCAAGAAGGGCACACCACCTAGACCGGGTACCACAAAGAGACAAGACTGTGAGCCATACAGCGGTCCAAAGACATTGACCAGTGAGCCTCTCGACGTGAGAACCGTGACCAGATCAGACTTATAGAGGCTCTACAGTCTTTTGCAATATTATATACTCTATTTATTCATTCATTCATACATAAGACAGATACGAAGTAACCAACTACTTGCTGAGCCACCCGCGGGCTGCTGGTGCCGCTTCTGCTGCTGTTGTTCTGCTGGTGCACTGGTGGGGCGTGCAGTGTTAGCGCGGAACTGGAGCCATTTTTCGGTATCTCAACAGTTGACAGGAAACAACGGCTACGTTCAGCCGCCTCTTCAGCCATCCCCACATTCCACTGCATGGCAAACAACACCAACACCAACACAACAACCACCGCTACCCGCACTACAGCGTTGCCGTACGAGCCCGAGACACAATGCATCGAAGGCTCGTTTGAGTTTGACGGCCTCACACACCCTACGTACACGTGGCATGCGCACTCCTCCGACAGCGGGCGCCCCGCGTGGCGCGGCAGGGTGGTCGTGGTGCACGGGTACCGCGACAGCCACGAGTACTACCGCGAGCTCGCGGACGTGCTCGCGCGCGCCGGCTTCGGCACGTTTTTCTTCT